>WNWK01008642.1:0-20353 GCA_009830355.1 Cherax destructor
ACTTACATGATTCATTACCTTGTAACTAGTGAATTAATTACCATTTTACCTTGTTCAGCTATCAAAACTTTGGGGCCCAGTCTCTGGACCCTATATATACCTCTGTAATCTGCAAATACCTTTGTAACTTGTCATGATTGTGACCATCTGAGTTCATTACCTTTGTAACTTGCTCAGCTATCAAACTTTGAGGTCCAGTCCCTGGACCCATTATGTACCTCTGTAATCTTTTGACTACCGCCCACAGGATGGGTATGGGGTGCATAATAAAGATATCAAACTAACTAACATGTGTATAATGGCATCATTTGTATTTTTATTAGGCCTGAATCCAAATTGACAGTGGTTGAGTACGTTGTTGGAGGTGAGGTAGGAATAGATTTGTCTATGAATTAACTTTTCAAAGATTTTGGAGAGAAGGGGTAAGTTAGATATCGGTCTGTAGCTATTCAGATCTGTTTGATCTCCTCCTTTATGTATTGGGGTGACCCTCGCTATTTTGAGTATTGATGGGAAGGTAGAGGATTCAATGGATTTGTTAAAGAGTGTTGCAATAATTGGTGAGAGAACTTGAGAGGCTTTTTTGTATATAAAAGGTGGTAAGTTATTTAGGTCACCTGCTTTGTTTTTTTATGTGTTGATTATAAGTGAAACTTCTATTGGGTTGGTTGGGGCTAGGAATAGTGTGTTCGGATAGGTGCCAGTGAGATAGTCGTTAGGTGGAGTATTTGAACTTGGATTTTGCTTGCCAGCTTTTTACCTATGATGGAGAAGAAATCATTGAGTTTGTTTGCTGTTTCAATAGGTGGGAGTAGGGGTTCATCTGGTTTTGTTAGCTTGATTGTTCTGTTTGTGGATATCTTTTTAGTTCCTAGAATTTCAGATAGGGTTTTCCAGGTCTTTTTTATATCACCTTTTAAGTTATGTAATCTGTTCTCATAGTACAATTTTTTGACCTTCTTATCAGACTCGTTAGGTTTGATGAGTAGCGTTTTGTTTGTTCTCTTGTTATTTGACCCATTCTGTACTGTTTTTCATATAGGTGCTTTATATTAATGGATTTGAGTATGCTGGGGGTTAGCCAGGGACTATTTAATCTTTTAGTTGTGATTTGTTTAGTTTTTTTTAGGGCAATGCTTATTATAGAGGTATTGGGTCCTTTAAAGAAAATTATTAATACATAAGTCAGTATCTGGGAAGTTGTCTATTTCTGTTTGCCAGTCAGTGTTTGTCATAGCTGTTATAAAGTTATTTATAGCTGTCTCATTATGTAGTTTGAAGGTAACTTTAGTAGTCTCTAGTGGTAATTTTCCGAGATTTGTTATGAGAAAGGTTGGGTAGTGGTCTGTGGTATTGTTTGTGATTATGCCTGATTTTAATTAATGGGGATATGGTGTTAGTCCAGATATGGTCTAATAGGTACATGTATGTTAGCTATACAAGAAATCATTCTCTTCCCTTTCTGTAGCTACATTCATTAGGTATCTTTTAGCTCTCTTCCTGAACTGGCTTATGTTATGACAGGCATTGACATGTACCATAAAAGGTGTTTTCTGTACTATAGAAGGTGTTTGCTGTACTATAAAAGGTGTTTGCTGTTCTATAAAAGGTGTTTGCTGTACTATAAAAGGTGTTTGCTATACAATAAAAGGTGTTTGCTGCACTATAAATGGTGTTTTCTGTACTATAAAACGTGTTTGAAACTTGATCACCTGCTGTAGTTACTACAAAGTTGTGTTTCCTTCCTCTGGTACTATAATTGCTTTGGTTCCCAGCTTTGACAAACTTGGCAGCAAGATATTTATCCACAGTGGTATATTACCAACTATTCGGAAAAATTACCCACTGGTCGCTACTGGGTCACTCTTCCTGCTCCATGAGCTTTATCATACCTCTTCTTAAAGCTATGTATGGATCCTGCCTCCACTACATCACTTTCCAGACTATTCCACTTCCTGACAATTCTGTAGATGAAGAAATACTTCCTAACGTCACTGTGATTCATCTGACTCTTCAACTTCCAACTGTTACGCCTTGTTGCTGTGTTCTATCTCTGGAACATCCTGGCTCTGTCCACCTTGTCGATTCCTCTCAGAATTTTATATGTCGTTATCATATCCCCCTATCTCTCCTGTCCTCCAGTGTCGTCAGGTCGATTTTCCTTAACCTCTCCTCGTAGGGCATGCCCCTTAGCTCCAGGACTAGTCTTGTTGCAAACCTTTGCACTTTCTCTAGTTTCCTTACGTGCTTGGCTAGGTGCGGGTTACAAATTGGTGCTGCATACTCCAATATGGGCCTAACGTACACAGTGTACAGGGTCCTGAATGACTCCTTATTAAGATGTCAAAATGTTGTTCTTAGGTTTGCTAGGCGCCCGTATGCTGCAGCAGTTATTTGGTTGATGTGCGCCTCAGGCAATGTGCCCGGTGTTATACTCACCCCAAGATCCTTGAGTGAAGTTTGTAGGCTCTGGCCCCCCTAGACTGTACTCCGTCTGTGGTCTTCTTTGCCCTTCCCCAATCTTCATGACTTTGCACTTGGTGGGGTTGAACTCCAGGAGCCAGTTGCTGGACCAGGCCTGCAGCCTGTCCAGACTCCAGATCCCTTTGTAGTTCTGCCTGATCTTCATTCGATTGAATTATTCTCATCAATTTCACGTCATTTGCAAACAGGGACAGTTCTGAGTCTATTCCTTCCGTCATGTCGTTCATAAATGTATGTGTGTGTACTCACCTATTTGTGGTTGCAGGGGTCGATACTCAGCTCCTGGCTGTGTGTGTATGTGTACTCATCTAATTGTACTCACCTAATTGTGGTTGAAGGGGTCGAGACTTAGCTCCTGGCTCCGCCTCTTCATTGACCGCTAATAGGTCCTCTCTCTCCCTGCTCCATGAGCTTTATCATACCTCGTCTTAAAACTATGTATGGTTCCTGCCTCCACTACATCACTTGCTAGACTATTCCACTTCCTGACAACTCTATGACTGAAGAAATATTTCCTAACATCACTTTGACTCGTTTGAGTTTTCAACTTTCAATTGTGACCCCTTGTTTCTGTATCCCCTCTCTGGAGCATCCTGTCTCTGTCCACCTTATCTATTCCACGCAGTATTTTGTATGTCGTTATCATGTCTCCCCTAACCCTCCTGTCCTCCAGTGTCGTCCAGTGTGTGTGTTAGTTACCATTTTGTCCTAGGCACATGTCGATTAGACACTAGGCCTGTTGTATGTATGTGTGTGTGTGTGTGTAACGAAACACTTCGAAATGTTTCGGCCCCGCCGGGAATTGAACCCGAGCGTGAAGCAAGAGCGCTATCCACCATGCCATCGGGGCGTGTGTACTCACCTATTTGTACTCACCTATTTGTGGTTGCAGGGGTCGAGTCATAGCTCCTGGCCCCGCCTCTTCACTGATTGCTACTAGGTCCTCTCTCTCCCTGCTCCATGAGCTTTATCAAACCTAGTCTTAAAACTATGTATGGTTCCTGCCTCCACTATGTCGCTTTCTAGGCAATTCCACTTCCTGACAACTCTATGACTGAAGAAATACTTCCTAACATCCCTTTGACTCATAGGAGTCTTCAACTTCCAATTGTGACCCCTTGTTTCTGTGTCCCCTCTCTGGAACATCTTGTCTCTGTCCACCTTATCTATTCCTCGCAGTATTTTATATGTCGTTATCATGTCTCCACTAACCCTCCTGTCCTCTAGTGTCGTCAGGCCGATTTCCCTTAACCTTTCTTCGTAGGACAATCCCCTTAGCTCTGGGACTAGTCTTGTTGCAAACCTTTGCACTTTCTCTAATTTCTTGACGTGCTTGACAAGGTGTGGGTTCCAAACTGGTGCTGCATACTCCAGTATGGGGCTGACGTATATGGTGTACAGAGTCTTGAATGATTCCTTAGTGAGGTATTGGAACGCTATTCTTAGGTTTGCCAGCCGCCCGTATGCTGCAGCAGTTATCTGATTGATGTGTGCCTCAGAAGATGTGCTCGCTATTATACTCACCCCAAGATCCTTTTCTTTGAGTGAGGTTTGCAGTACTTGGCCACCTAGACTATACTCTGTCTGCGGTCTTCTTTGCCCTACCCCGATATTCATGACTTTACATTTGGCAGGGTTAAATTCAAGGAGCCAGTTACTGGACCAGTGTTGTAGCCTGTCCAGGTCTCTTTGTAGTCCTGCCTGATCCTCGACTGATTTTATTCTTCTCATTAACTTCACATCATCTGCAAACAGTGACACTTCTGAGTCTATCCCTTCCATCATGTTATTCACATATTCCAAAAATAGCACTGGTTCTAGTGTGTGATAATCAGTGTAACTGTATTTGTGTATACCTGTGTCTGGGTTCGATTCCCGGCGAGGGTAGAAACATTGAACGTGTTTCTTTACACTGGTTGTCCATGTTAGGTTAGGTAAGATTCGTCAAGACACCGGACAAGTGTTTCCTGACGCGGGTCTTAGTCAGATGATGACCCGCCGTTGGAGCTTTGGTCACCTGACCGAGGCCTTCCGCTGGCTTACCGGTCCACCACTTTAAAAATTATAGTCCATGTTCATGTCCATGTTCACCCATCAGTAAAATGGGTACCTGGGTGTTAGTGGCCTGGTGTGGGTCGCATCCTGGGACAAAACTGACTTAATTTGCGGGAAATGCTCAGCATAACAAGCGGCTTTCTATATAGTAGTATGTCATTGATGTCAGTTAGACCTGTATACCTTGTACATGTACTTGTAGAATATAAAGATATTATTATTATTATTATATTATTATTAAGATAATTATTATTAAGATAATCTTGTCTGAAAATCAATTTAAGACTCAACTCAAAAACCACCTACTCACCCAAAACTAAATGATCATACTATAAACTACTTTGAAAAATGCTCATTATTACTTTCCTATACGATAATCTCAATTTTTAATAATATGTTACTATTATGTTACCCCCTACTCAATCAAAACTAAATACTCATATTATAAGGTAATGTCAAAAATGCTCAATGTTATTTTCCTTAAGATAATCTCAATTCCATATTACCATTCGAGAATCTAAACACCTGTAACAATCTAATATCATCATATAATAATTTAAACAGTAAAATTTCATCATATTGTAATTTTGAAAACAAATTTTAACTAGAATAAACTCAATAAATTTCTCTAATATTAAGTACATAGTCTTTAATTTACTAGATTAAGCTGCCCCTAATGCCATGGCATGTCAGTGGCTCTCCTTGCACTCAATTTACATTGTAATTACCAATACCTATGTAATCTGCAATCTGCAATGAAATAAAATTTACTTTACTTACTTTACTTTACTAAATAAATTTGTATGTGGCGCCTGCTGATATCAGAGGAGGAGCAACCAATCACAGACGTGCTAGTGTACTATAACGTAGCCTTGCCTGCTCACACATTCTCACAAATTCTATTTATTCGCAGCATTTTTCATAATGTCTCGTTTAATGAGATTATTTTTAAACGCTTAATTGAAGTCATACATTGAGAAATATAAATACAACGCAGAAAGTGTATCATGATGTGTATATTGTTAGTATTTTAAGAGATGAAATAAAAATTGATTGTATTTATGAATGATGGCATGTATATTATGAGTGAATGATTGAGAAGAAGTGATGATGAGAGAGAGGTGATGATGGTGAGAGACACGTCGTGTTACAAGCTCTTTATTACTGCTACCAGCCGCACTGCAACACAGTTCTCACTAACCTAACATTTGTTAACATATACCAAGTGCCACTTCCACGTCCAGAGGAAATTAACCACATTATACGAAGAAAATAGTGGCGTCTAGAATCTTAGACTACATAAGTGGGTTAGTATTTTATGTATTTATATGTTCATGGTGTCCTAGTGTAACCTAAGTAAGTATTGTTTAAGTTTTCTAAGATGCTGAGTAATATAATAAATTATGGTGTTAGTAAACGTCACGTATTATACTCATTAGGCATGGCTATTATTATCATCCTTTTTCCTTATCTTTATTTACTACAAGTACATGTACATGGTATACAGGCCTAGCTGACATCAGTGACATACTACTATATAGAAAGTCCCTTGTTATGCTGAGCATTTCGGGCAGATTAGGTCAGTGTCCCAGGATGCGACTCACACCAGTCGACTAACACCCAGGTACCCATTTTACTGATGGGGAACATAGACAACAGGTGTAAAGAAACACGCCCAATGTTTCTGCCCTGGCTGGGAATCGAACCCAGGCCGTCGCCGTGTGAAGCGAGAGCTTTAGCCACCAGGCCACCAGAGACGTCTTATACGTAGATTAAGTTTATGTAGGTACACATAAATATACTTATATAAATTATCATACATAGCAGCATAGGTGTAGATTACTTAGGATAACCCAATGGAAATAAGTGACATTTCCATTGAGGTCGGTGAGTATTGTAAGTAAAATATGTCAGGAAACATGCAGGGGCCAGGAGCTGTGACTCGACCCCTGCAAGCACAACTAGGTATCATTGGTACATTAACTAAGATACTCTTAACATCTCATTATTCTTCTCGTGTATTATTTACACATGTTATAACTATATCTACAGTTTTTGACCAAGATAAGATTTCGTTCGGATTTTTAACCTCGGAGGGTTAGCCACCCAGGCTAACCCAAGAAAGTCAGTGCGACATCAAGGACTATATCATTGGGGACCTCAATCTTGTCCCCAGGATGCGACCCACACCAGTCGAATAACACCCAGGTACCTATTTGCTGCTAGGTGAACAGGACAACAGGTGTAAGGAAACACGTCAAAATGCTTCCACCCGCCGGGAATTGAACCCGGGCCCTACACGTGTGAAGCGAGAGCTTTGCCAGCCAGGCCAAGGGGTCACTAACTTTTTTTTAAGCTCCGTTGAACGTACACGCTTATTATTTTATAATTCAGGTGAAGTTCACCACATTTTTTTGTTCACGTGTGTTTTACTTGCTTAGTTTGCCATGTAACATTACTCCTACTGTGTCTGTTCACACCTAGCAGTAAGTAGGTACCTGGGTGTTAGTGGGCTGGTGTGGGTCACATCCTGGGACAAAATTAACCAAAGTTGCAGAAAATGCTCTTCATAACCAGCGACTTAATATATATAATGTCATTGATATCAGTTTTGGTCTGTATAGGTTGTATCATGTACATGTGTAAACAAAGATTATTTTTTATTATGACACTTTATTCAGTTATCCTGGGTTAATAATCTAAACAAAATTGTCATCTTGAGAAGAGTACAACCAAGTACAGTGGACCCCCGGTTAACGATAATAATCCGTCACAGAGGGCTTATCTGTAACCAAAAATATCATTATCCGATTCTATTTTCTCCATAAGAAATAATGGAAATAAAATTAATCCATTCCAGACTTCCAAAAGTAGTAAAATAAAATATTTTTTTACAACATAAGACATGCATTTACACACAAGTTTATGAGAAATAAAGAAATAATATAGTACAATAACATGTCACTTACATTTATTGAAGAGTTGATGTGTGGAAGACGGGAGGAGGGGAAAGGATGGTGTAGTATGCTAGTGTTTGGAAGGGGAATCCCCTTCCATTAACACTGCAGGTGCCAAGTTCTTTTCTGGGGTTACTGGCCTTTTTCTTTTAATGCCACTAGGACCAGCTTGTCACTGGACCCCTCTCTAACAAAAAATCTGTCCAGGGAGCTCTGTGTCTGGCGATTCTTTAAAACATCCCTGAAATGGGACACCACAGTGTCATTGTACAGGTTGCCAGCACGGCCTGCAACAGCATGGTTAGGGTGATATTCATCCATAAAGCCTTGCACATCAGCCCATTTGGCACAGATCTCCCTAATATTTGAAGAAGGCACCTTCTTCCATCTCTGTTCCACCTCCTCCTCCTCTGAACCATTGTCCTGACCTGTGGTCTGTTGTTGCTGTTGAAGCTCTTGCAGATCTTAAGTAAGTAAGTTTATTCAGGTATACACAAATACATTTACATACATTATCATACATAGCAGCATATGTGTAGAGAACCTAGGATAACCCAAAAAATCTTAGTGGTTATCTCTTCCTTGTGCTCCTCCACCAACTCTTCCACATCCTCACCACTCGCCTCCAACCCCATGGACTTGCCCAGTTCCACAATTTCTTGCACAACAGGCTCAGGCTCAGGGTTCTGAGGCTCATCCCCAAAACCTTCAAAATCCTTCTCTAGGACACAGTCTGGCCACAATTTTCTCCAGGCAGAGTTCAAAGTCCTGGTAGTTACACCCTCCCAAGCCTTACCTATAAGGTGTACACAATGCAGGATATGGAAATGATTTTTCCAAAAGTCTCTTAGGGTCATCTGCATGTCTGTGGTCACATCAAAACACTTTTGAAACATTGCTTTGGTGTAGAGTTTTTTAAAGTTTGAAATGACCTGCTGGTCCATGGGCTGGAGGAGAGGAGTGGTATTAGGGGGCAAGAACTTCACTTTGATGAATTTAAAGTCCTCCACAATTTTCTCTACCAAGTTTGGAGGATGACAAGGAGCATTGTCCATTATCAGGAGGCACTTAAGTGGCAAATTATTTTCCTGGAGATATTTCTTCACACTGGGGCCAAACATGTCATTGAACCAATCTAAGAAAATGTCCTTTGTGACCCATGCCTTTTTGTTAGACTTCCACATCACACACAAATTAGACTTGGCGATACCGCATCTGCCAAACACTCTGGGATTCTCAGAATGATACACCAGTAAAGGCTTCACTTTACAATCACCACTGGCATTAGCACAAAGCATCAAAGTTAGCCTGTCTTTCATAGGCTTATGTCCTGGCTGTGCCTTTTCCTCCTGTGTAATGAAGGTCCTGTTTGGCATTTTCTTCCAAAACAGGCCTGTTTCTTCACAAATGAATACTTGTTGGGGTTGGAATTGTTCAGCCTCTATGTACCCAACGAATTCCTGCACATAATTTTCACCTGCACTTTTGTCACAACTGGCTGCGTCACCATGCCACTTCGCTTCTTAAATCTGTCAAACCAGCCTTTGCTGGCTTTAAATTTGTTCACTTCAGCACTCGTTGCAGGCATTTTCTTGACAAGATCATCATGCAACTGCCTTGCTTTTTCACATATTATTGCCTGCGTAACACTATCTCCTGCTAATTGTTTCTCGTTGATCCACACCAACAACAAATTTTCCACATCTTCCAGCACTTGCGATCTCTGTTTTGTGATCACATACAGTGAACCCTCGGTTAGCGGCCATTCCTGTTAGCGGCCAGCTCAGTTATCGGCCGGTTTTACGGCTCCCAGTTAGCGGCCGTATTGGACGCGTCAACCCGCCTGCTGGGGCCGCTTGCGCTTCAGTTTGTTTGTGTGTCTGTACGTGAGGAAGCTTCTACTCGTTCATACAAACATTTCGCTTGTTTTCCATTGTTTTTTGCCAGTGCAACTGCGAATTAAGTAACCATGGCTCCCAAGAAAGTTCCTAGTAAAGTTCCTGTGTCAAAGAGAGTGAGAAATACCATGGAATTTAAGAGAGAAGTGAGTGAGAAATATGAGTGGTATGCGGGTGCTGGAACTTGCCAGGATGTTTGGGAAAAACAAATCAACAATTACAACCATCCTGTCAAAGAAAGAACAGATCATGGATGCTGATGTTGCCAAAGGAGTAAATGTGCTTATGAAACAAAGGTCACCAATAATGGAACAAATGGAAAAGTTATTATTATTGTTGATTAAAGAAAAACAAATAGTGGGAGACAGTGTAGTAGACTCTGTTATTTGTGTGAAGGCAAGGCGTTTTCATGAAGATCTTGTGAAGAAAACTCCTGGAACAAGTGCTGCTGGTAG
Organism: Cherax destructor; assembly: GCA_009830355.1. Lineage (NCBI taxonomy): Eukaryota > Metazoa > Arthropoda > Malacostraca > Decapoda > Parastacidae > Cherax > Cherax destructor. Next base: position 9,850 of record WNWK01008642.1, read on the forward strand.
TGAATTTAGGGCCAGCAAAGGCTGGTTTGAGAGATTTAAGAAGCACAGTGGCATACACAGTGTTGTAAGGCATGGTGAGGCTGCAAGTTCAGACTGGTGTGGGTGGCAATTTTATTTTACCGAGGGACCGCTGTATGGTACAGTGGTCCCTCGGTTTTCGCCGAAAATTCGTTCCAGAATGCTGCTCAAGTGCCATTACCGAACGAATTTACTTCCTTAAGAAATAATGTCACGTAGGTTAGTCTATTTCAAACCCCCAAAAATACACTTGCAACAGCACTTACGAAAATACAATTACATAAATGTTCGAGTTTGGAGATGCACGAAAACCGAGGGACCACTGTAGTGGGTTTGTGTCAACCATCTTTGATATTGTTTTAACATCACCTTTGCACCAGTTATAACATTTCTGGTATACATTTTTAAATGTTTATACAGTAGTGTACTGTATATTGTAATAAACAAAATAGAGGAAATAAGCTCTTAATATGCATTACTTAGGTATGCTTACTGGTCAGAGAGCCCGTCGTAAGTCCAAGTCGTCACTAAGTGAAGAGAGGCTGTAATTGACATGTCTGCTCATGCACGTTAATGTTTGGTTGAAAAATATTCACTAAAGACACTGTCGATTATATGTGTGTGTGTGGCAGATTCAGTAATTTTTAAATTCATCATTAAAAAGTTACACAGGCGGCAGGGTTAGTGACATTAACCCTTTGAGGTTCGAGAGGCCCTCTCCCAAACTTTTTCTCAGGGTCGAAAAATTTTCAGAAAAAAAATAAATTATTTTTTCTTATGAAATGATAGAGAATCTTTTCCCGATCATAACACCACCAAAATTATGAAATTTGATGGAAAACTAACGGAGTTATGCTCTCGCGAAGTTAGCGGTATCGATGACATTTATGCATCGGCGATTTCACCCACTTTGAGCCCTATTTTCGGCAAATTCCAATGTTTCAGTCTACTACAATTATAGCTATTTCCCTTGAACTCCATTTCTTCTATCGATTGACTACAAGAAACCGCCTATTTACCAATTGCAACTACCCAAAATAGTGGTCAGAAAATGGCAATTTGGCCAATTTCTCACAAATTTCAAACGATGCCAATTTCAAAATAGGGTCCAGAATAAACAAGGCAGACATTCCTGGCACTAAAATAACATCTTCTCTGTTCATTCGTCACGTCTCCAGGCCCCTCTTACATTACTTTTGCTTTCCATTTTGAATTTTTATTCTCAAAAAAAAAATAGAAGATTTACTGTTATGTATACAACTGCATCATTGTAGAAACGGTATAAATAATACTATTGTGCAAGAATATTGACATGCCAGTTGATGTGTATTGGACACATAGCGTGATTTGTTTACTCTTGAACATCGAAAAATCGAACTTTTTCCTACTTTAGGTTGTTTAAGGTACTTGTCATCGAAAACCAATCAAAATCATCACCATTTCTAATATATCTTCCATTCTATCGAATGAGACCAAAAAACCAGAATACAACCACAAATACCATACAAAAATACACTCAAAAGTCGCTTTTTTTAAACCAAAAAAACGGCTTTTTTTTATTTCATTTGCACTGATGTTGGATTTTTTCATACTGCACACACTGACCACGCAGACCCATTCTTTCATATGTGGGTGCCAGTTTTCTTCCACCAGATTTGAACTTAGAATTTAGGGAGAAGTGACCGCCCTGTCTGTGACTACTAGTACGGGAGGTTGATAATTTACAAAATAAGTATACAGTCATCCCCGGTTTTCAATTTTAACCGTTCCAGATGGATTGGCTAAAACCAAAATCGCAAAACCAAATTTTCCCCATAAATAATGGAAATTCAATTAATCAGTTCCAGAAACCCAGAAGTTTGGAAAAAAAAAAAATTTGGGGGACCTTAAAGATAGATTTACATGCACAAATGAATGAACTCTATGTGACTTACATTTTGAACTGATGTTGCTGGATGGAAGAGAGGGGGGGGGGAGAGGGAAGAGACCCTATTTTTAAGGGGAATCCCTTCCATAAGGAATTAGGCCAAATTTCCCCCATCCGGTGTCACTTCCCTGCATGCCTGCTACACTCCCTGCATACCTGTTACACTCCTGCATACATGTAATCCCTGCATACATGCTACACTCCTGCATACATGCTACACCCCCTGCATACATGCTCACTCCTCGCCATGTTAATTCTGCATACTTGTTCACTCCCTGCATACATGCTACACTCCTGCTACATGCTACACCCCCTGCATACCTGCTACACTCCGCAACCGCACACTCCCTGCATCCCCCACCCCTCCCTGCATACCTGCTACACTCCCTGCATACCTGCTAATCCCTGCATACCTGCTACCTCCCTGCATACCTGCTACACTCCCTGCATACCTGCTACACCCCCTGCATACCTGCTCACCCCCCTGCAACCGCTACACTCCCTGCATACCTACATCCCTGCATACCTGCTCACTCCTGCATCCCCACTCCCTGATACCTGCTACATCCCTGCATACCTGCTACACCCCCTGCATACCTGCTACACTCCCGAAACCTGCTACACTCCCTGCATACCTGCTACACTCCCTGCATACCTGCTACCTCCTGCATACCTGCTACACTCCTGCATACCTGCTACACTCCGCATACCTGCTACACTCCCTGCATACCCTGCTCACTCCCTGCAACCTGCTACCTCCCTGCCTCCACACCCCCTGCATACCTGCCCTCCCTGCATCCTGCTACACTCCCGCATACCCACTCCCCCATACCTGCACACCCCCTGCATCCTGCACACTCCCGCATACCCACTCCCTGCATACCTGCTACACTCCCTGCATACCTGCTACACTCCCTGCATACCTGTACCACCTCTCCTGCTCCCACTCCCTGCATACCTGCTACACTCCCTGCATACCTGCTACCTCCTGCATACCTGCTACACTCCCTGCATACCTGCTACACTCCCTGCATACCTGCTACACTCCCTGCATACCGCACACTCCCTGCATACCCACTCCCTGCATACCTGCTACACTCCTGCATACCTGTTTCACTCCCTGCATACCTGCTACACTCCCTGCATACCTGCACCTCCCTGCAACCTGCACACTCCCGCAACCCTGCACACCCCCTGCATACCTGCTACACTCCCTGCATACCTGCTACACTCCCTGCATACCTCTACCTCCCTGCATACCTCACTCCCTGCATCCTCCACTCCCTGCACCTGCTACACCCCCTGCATACCTGCTACACCCTGCATACCTGCTACACCCCTGCATACTGCACTCCTCGCATACCGTACCCCCTGCATACCTGCTACACTCCCTGCATACCTCTACACTCCCCATACCTACACCCCATACCGCTACACTCCTGCATACCTGCTACACTCCCTGCATACCTGCACACTCCCCTGCATACCTGCTACACTCCCTGCATCCTGCTACACTCCCTGCATATGCTTACACTCCCTGCATACCCACCTCCCCAACCTGCTACACTCCCTGCTACTCACTCCTGCTCCTGCACACTCCCTGCATACCCCCCCTGCATACCTGCACACTCCCGCATACCTGCTACACCCCCTCAACCCGCCCCCTCCCTGCTCCCCACTCCCCATCCTGCTACACCCCCTGCATCCCGTCCCCCCCTGTCCGCTCACTCCCTGCATACCTGTTTCCCCCCCTGCATCCTGCTACACTCCCTGCAACCTGCTACCCCCTGCTACCTCCCTCAAACCCCCCTCCCTTCCTCCCCCCCACACTCCCTGCTTTAATTTAAACTCCATCATGTTTTATTTCGAGGGACCTAAAAATTTTTCCTCTGAGAGTTTTGTGATGGGGGACCTTTTCATTATGTTAAGGGTACTTTTTAGCTCTGTTTCCAAACTAAATAAATGGGTTTTTTTCAATATTGAGAGTAAGTTTTTAGTTATCCAGGTAGATATTTTTGAACGCATTTACGGTGTTGGCTAGTATGTCTGGGCTGGAGATAACGATGTAGTGTCATCTGCAAAAAATATGGGTTTGAGTAGTTGAGATGCATTTGGTAGGTTTAATAAAAGAAAATAGTGGGCCAAGAGCACTTCTTGGGACACCTATGTAATAGTTTCAGAGCTAGCTCCATTTGTGTACACATATTGGTTTCTGTTGCTAAGGTAATTTTTGGTAGTTGAGGGGGTGCCCTTTTTACCATGTGTGATAATTTTAGGTGAAAGATCATGGTCAACTTTAAAAGCTTTATGTAAATCAATGAAGATTCCCACTGGGATTTCTTTTTCTAGAGCGGTGAAATTATTTCTAGCATGTATAATAGCATCATTTGTATTTTTATTAGGCCTGAATCCAAAAATTTACAGTGGTTGAGTACGTTGTGGGGGATGGTAGGGAATATATTTGTCTATGAATTAATTTTTCAAAGATTTTGGAGAGAAGGGGTAAGTTAGATATCGGCCTGTAGTTATTCAGGTCTGTTTGATCTCCTCCTTTATGTATGGGGGTGACCCTCGCTATTTTGAGTATTGATGGGAAGGTAGAGGATTCGATGGATTTGTTAAAGAGTGTTGCAATAATTGGTGAGAGAACTTGAGAGGCTTTTTGTATATAAAGGTGGTAAGTTATTTAGGTCACCTGCTTTGTTTTTTAATGTGTTGATTATAAGTGAAACTTCTATTGGTTGGTCGGGGCTAGGAATAGTGTGTTCGGATAGGTGCCAGTGAGATAGTCGTTAGGTGGAATGTTTGAACTTGGGATTTTGCTTGCCAGCTTTTTCCTATGGTGGAGAAGAAATCATTGAGTTTGTTTGCTGTTTCAATAGGTTGGAGTAGGGGTTCATCTGGTTTTGTTAGCTTGATTGTTCTGTTTGTGGATATCTTTTTAGTTCCTAGAATTTCAGATAGGGTTTTCCATGTCTTTTTTATATCACCTTTTAAGTTATGTAATCCGTTCTCATAGTACAATTTTTTTGACCTTCTTATCAGACTCGTTAGGTTTGATGAGTAACGTTTTGTTTGTTCTCTTGTTATTTGACCCATTCTGTACTGCTTTTCATATAGGTGCTTTGTATTAATGGATTTAAGTATGCTGGGGGTTAGCCAGGGACTATTTAATCTTTTAGCTGTGATTTGTTTAGTTTTTTTGGGGCAATGCTTATTATAGAGGTATTGGGTCTTTTTAAGAAAATTATTAATACATAAGTCAGTATCTGTGAAGTTGTCTATTTCTGTTTGCCAGTCAGTGTTTGTCATAGCTGTTATGAAGTTATTTATAGCTGTCTCATTATGTAGTCTGAAGGTAACTTTAGTAGTCTCTAGTTGTAATTTTCTGAGGTTGGTTATGAGAAAAGTTGGGTAGTGGTCTGTGGTATTGTCTGTGATTATGCCTGATTTTAATGGGGATATGGTGTTAGTCCAGATATGGTCTAATAGAGAGGCACAGGTCTCAGAGATTCTTGTAGGTTTTGTTATTGTCGGGAGCAGCAAGCAGTTGCTCATAGTGTTTGTGAATTCAGTTACTTGTGGGTCCTGATCTTGTAGGAGGTTTATATTGAAGTCTCCTGTGAGGATTAAGTGGTCTTTGTTCATGTGTGCATCAGTAATCATACTTACTAATTTTCACTAAATTGCTGAATATTTGACTGGTAATCTATAGATGTTTATAACTGTGAGGGTTTTGTAGGTATTTGGATTTAAACTTGGCTATTATATATTCTCCATGTTCATCTCTTGTGCATGTATTGTTGATACATTCAAGCTGGTCTGAGTATAACATAGTTGTGCCACCTCCTTGTTGGTCTTGCCTACAATTGTGTATGGCTGTGTAACCAGGAATGGCATAGATATCTGTAGTATGAGGCTTTAGCCAGGTTTCAGTGAGAGCAATGATGGATATTCTGGCCTGTAGTGAGTTTAATAATGCAGTGAGGTCATCAAAATGTTTGCTTAAAGATCTGACATTGTAGTTAAAGATAGTTATGTTATTGTTGGCTTTGAGTAGTGTTTTAGCCTGTTCTGCTGTGTAGTAATGACAGTTGTTGTTAGGTTTATGTAAGTCATTTAATAAAGGTTGGTATCAGGATCAATGTTTGGAATCATAAGATTTAGTGTGATTCTATAATTAAACTTAAAAATAGAACAATGCAAGTAGACTTAAGAATAGGACAATGCAATAGGAGTTCTTGGCACGTGAGTTAGTACGTTGGATATGTTTACAAAAATTAATAAATGAGCTAAGGTAGTCAATTTACAGCTAAAAAGGATCTAAAACTATAGCACCTGAGTTAGTTAATTAATTAAACAATTGTTTATATATGAGTGTGATTCTAAAAAGACTTAAGAACAATGAATAATGCTAAACTTAAAAATATGATATCTGATGAATTGATTTTACTAGCTATTGGATTAACACACTTTTGAACAAAAGTCACAGAGATTTGGGAAATATCTTTACTATGTAATTGATTTATTATTTAACTAGCTAATAGAACTGGTTGGAAAATTACTAAAATTTATTAATATTAAAAAATAGCTTGAAATAAAAATTTTAGCAAATAAGGTGATCAAAAGTAATAATAAATTCTAAGCAATTAAGCTGATAAAAATATATAGGAATGTGGGTTGAAAAATGGGCACAAGTAAAAACTGTATGTATTTAAAAATAAAAATAAAACTATTTGTCAAAAATATTCATCAAAGGATAGACAAATACTTAAATGAGGTAGATGGGCAAAACATACACTACACTATACGTAGGGGTTTGGTTTTGGACATTGTGTTGAGGCATCTGTGGAAACAAAAACTTATCCATAAAGGCAAAAAGAGGGAATAATTTAAAAGTTTTGTGAGATGTGGCCAGGATAAGGTTACCTTCAAGTATAAGACAAAAGAACTGGGCATAAAGTTTTCTTTAGACAAGGTATTAGAAGTGATGGAGTGAATGATGATGAAAGTGTTTCTTCTTTTCGGGTCACCCTGCCTTGGTGGGAAACTGCTAATGTGTTAATAAAATAAATTAATAAATAATTAGAACAACCTTCCAGAGAACCATGATATTATAATTTCCTTTGTGAGGAGGAGGAGAACTGGTCACAGACTGGGCCATGGGGGCATTGACCCCAAACCCTCTCCAGGTATAGGGGTCACAGAGTGCCTGGGGTAATGGGAGGCAATGTAGTTTGATCCAAGGAAGGGTAGATCATGTCCATTTCCTTGCATCAAGGCATCAAGAGCCCCCTTGCCAGCATCAAGGAAGCCACTTTGAGGTGAATGACCCCCAAAACCCTCTCCAGGTAAAATCCAGGTATATGCACACTTAACACTTGAAGTAAGATCCTTGATAGTGGTAAATTGTTTTTAGTCTAAGTAATCAAATTCAGTTTATTTCTTTTATGCAGTACACAGATAATATAGTTTACATATAATGAGATTTTGTTAAGCACAAAAGAAAGCTGCTAGCATGAGTGCTAAAGAACTAGAAATAGATTATTTAGTAGGATTTCTGAAATATACAAAAACAGAGGTAGCTAAATGAACAACAGTACATTATGCTTTGATACAGTCTACATTAATATTTCAAAATGATTCAATGATCTTCAGTTAAGTTGAATTTCTTAAGTAGTTAACATGACTGTATCTCATCGGAAGATACTTTGACTGCTGTGGGTTTATCACCTCCCATGAACACAATATAATGATAAATACTTCAGAGGTGCTGCATGACTCGAATAGATTTATCACTGATAATGTGGCAGCAGCCACTGCTTATTGGGTACATTTTTGGGCACCTCTCTTATACTGGACTCTTGCTTGCAGATAAGTTGGTACTCAGTTAGGATTTGTGGACACTTGTTGGTGATGATGAGGACCTTGTACACTGAAGGATGTGAATGTGTGGACTTGGAACCTTCGAGACCCTGGCTGCTTCTGTAGTAGAATATATTGGTAAGTAATTGTTCATTGTTGCTGTATGTCACTCATTTTCTCAGACTTTCAGTATTCCTACTTTATATGGTCACTCGTGTGTCCAAGCTTACTGTGTCCATATTTGCACTAACCTATACTCTTGCTATGTTCATTCACTTTCTTGCCTTCAAGCTTGCTATGTTTATTCACACACTAGCCTTCAAGCTTGCTATGTTCATTTTCACACTACCCTTCAAGCTTGCTATGTTCACTCTTGCTGTAGCCTTTAAACTTACGTTCATTTTGTGAGTAGCCTATAATTCCACATTAATACATCCACAAGCTTTTAATCTTGCTATGTTCAATCCTCAATTTTTCCAAAGTACAGTGGACCCCCGGTTTATGTTATTAATTCATTCCAAAATGCTGTTCAAGTGACATTACCAAACGAATTTGTTCCCATAAGGAATAATGTAAATTAGATTAGTCTTTTAGACCCCCAAAAATACACTACCAAAAGCACTTAAAAAAATACACTTACATAATTGGTCCCGTTTGGAGCCTAACGTAAACCGGGGATCCACTGTACATATATTGAATGGCCTTGAATACAGTAGAACTTCCTTATCTGCGGATTTAGTTTCTGTGGTTTCAATTATCCGCGGTTTACCGTGGCCCAAAAATAACCCTTAATATAGCTTAATAATGGCCACAAAGCACAAAAGAAGCCATGAAGTGCTTCTCATTAGTGAAAAAGTGCTAATTCTCGACTTATTGTGTGTAATTTATCAAACTTTATCATAGGTATGTATGTAAACAAAAATGGCTATAAGCCTCTCCTCACTTAACAACGGAGATCTGTTCCTAAGACCATGTCGTTAAGTAAGGAGCATACTATAATGGTAGTGGGTTTTAGTCAGCCATCTTTGATATTGTTTTAATGTCACCTTTGCACCATTTATAACATTTCTGGTATATATTTAAATGTTCATACAGTAGTGTATTGTATATTGTAATAAATAGAATAGAGGAAATCAGCTCTAATATACATTATTTAGGTATGAATACTGGTCAGAGAGCCCGTCGTAAGTCCGAGTCATCGCTAAGTGAGGAGAGGCTGTATATACAGAAGGGCAATGCTTATATAGCAGATTAGGTTCTGGGCTACTGTAGGCCTCCGGTTATACAACAGGTTAAGCTCTGGGCTACCACTGTAAAGCGAAAATCAGTCAAGTGAAACAGCCTTTTTCACTTTTAAATGCATATAAAAGCCTGATAACATGTTTAAATTATGATATATTAAGTGAGCAACAGAGCTAGGCCTAAAAATGTATATACAGTACACACATTACTTCTTCTTTCTTTCAACACGTCGGCCGTTTCCCACTAAAGCGGGGTGGCCCAAAAGGAAAAATGAAAGTTTCTCCTTTTACATTTAGTAATATATACAGAAGGGGTTAACACACATTACTTACCTTGAAATATTTTTGTCCTTAGCTTATAGTGAGTGATGAATATGTTTATTGTAGGAAGTCTGAATAAATGAAGAATGGGTATAATTAAAAACGGCTGTATTAGTGAAATGCTATAAAGTGAAGCATTGTAAAGCTGGGCCCTACAGTAGCCCGGCCCCTAAGCTAAGCTGCTGTATAAGCAGGGCCGTACAGTAACCTGGAACCTAACCTGCTGTATAAGCGAGACTACAGTAGCCGGGAACCTAACCTGCTGTATAAGTGGTGCTCTACAGTAGCCTGGACCCTAACCTGCCATATAAGCGAGGTCCTACAGTAGCACGGAACCTAACCTGCTGTATAAGCAGGGCCCTACAGGAGCCCGGACCCTAAGCTGCTATACAAGCAGGGTCCTCCTGTATAGAAGGATATTAAAGTTAAACAAACAACAAATTGATTACATGAATATGTTATCAGTTTGTATAGAGAGACTACTTCCTTGAAGTTTGAGCCTTAATGTTGGTATATGGGTCTTGATCTAAGGAATTAAAGATATCCACTTCCTTGGATCAAACATGATTGCATCCCATTGTAAAGGACTTAATTACTGCTGTGTTTTATCACCTCCCATGAACATGGTATAATAAGTATACCTCAAAGGTGCTATATGACTTGTATATATTTCTTCTTTCAACAAATCGGCCGTTTCCCACCGAGGCAGGGTGGCCAAAAAGAAAAACAAAAGTTTCTCTTTTAACTTTAGTAATGTATACAGGAGAAGGGGTTACTAGCCCTTGCTCCCAGCATTTTAGTCGACTTTTACGACACGCATGGCTTTCAGAGGAAGAATTCTGTTCCACTTCCCCATGGAGATAAGAGGAAATAAAAACAAGAACTAGTAAGAAAATAGAAGAAAACCCAGAGGGTGTGTATATACATATATGCTTGTACATGCATGTGTAGTGTGACCTAAGTGTAAGTAGAAGTAACAAGACATACCTGAAATCTTGCATGTTTCTGAGACAGAAAAAAGACTCCAGCAATCCTACTGTAAGGGGTTTGGGAGCAGTAGGAGGATTGAATACTATGTTTGTTTGGTTCAGTCATTTATAATTGTTTTGTTATTGTCGTTGTTGTTATGGAG
>WNWK01008642.1:20453-82928 GCA_009830355.1 Cherax destructor
AATAGGACAATGCAAAAGGAGTTCTTGGCACGTGAATTAGTAGGTTGGATATGTTTACAAAAATGAATAAATGAACTATGGTAGTCAATTTACAGCTAAAAGAGTCTAAAACACTATAGCACCTGAGTTAGTTAATTAATTAGACAAATGTTTATATACGAGTATGATTCTAAAACAAGACTTAAGAACAATGAATAATGCTAAACTTAAAATTATGATATCTGATGAATTAATTTTACTAGCTATTGGATTAACACACTTTTGAAGAAAAGTCAGATTTAGGATATATCTTTACAATGTTGTTGATTTACTATTTAACTAGCTAATTGAACTGGTTGGAAAATTACTATAACTAATATTAAGTTATTATGAAACAAATATTTAAATTCAGTATTGCACTAGCTAAGTGAACTGGTTGGAATAATTAACTATTATTTGTATTAAGATATTATGAAACAAATATTTAGATTCAGTATTGCACTAGTTGTGATTTTAGAATTTATTTAAGGCAATACAAAGAAAATGAAAGTAAACTATTATAGGAGAATAAAGTGCTATATTGTACAAAAGTAAAATATATTAATTGTAAAAAATGGCTTGAAACAAAATTTTAGGCAGTTAAGGTGATTAATAGTATATAGAAATGAGGTTGGAAAAGAGGACAAAAGGTAAATACAGTGGTACCTCGAGTTACGATATTTTTTCGTTCGAGAATGCTGTTCAAGTGCCATTACCAAACGAATTTATCCCCATAAGGAATAATGTAAAATAGACTAGTCCTTTTACACCCCCAAAAATATACTTACAAAACCATTTAAAAAAATAAACTTACATAAAAGGGCGATTTTGGGGACCATCGTAACTCGATTTATTAAGGTGATCAAAAGTAAGTACAAATTTTAACCCTTTCAGGGTCCAAGGGGGGTCTCCGAAACTCGTTCTCAGGGTCCAAGAATTTAAAAAAAAAAAAAATTCTCATGAAATGATAGAGAATCTTTTTCCGATCATAACGCCACAAAAATTATGAAATTTGATTGAAAACTAACGGAATTATGCTTTCGCGAAGTTAGAGGCAGCCATGACACTTACGCATCGGCGATTTCGCCAACTTTGAGCCCTATTTTCGGCAAATTCCAATGTTTCAGGCAACTAAAATTATAGCTATTTCGCTAGAACTCCATTTCTGCTATCGATTGAGTACAAGAAACCGCCTATTTACCTATTACAACTACCCAAAATAGTGGTCAGAAAATGGCAATTTTGCCAATTTCACACAAATTTCAAATGATGCCAATTTCAAAATAGGGTCCACAATAAACAAGGCAGACATTCCTGGCGCTAAAATAACGTCTTCTCTGTTCATTAGTCACGTTTCCGGGCCCCTCTTACATTACTTTTGCTTTTCATTTTGAATTTTTATTCTCAAAAAAATAGAAGATTTACTGTTATGTATACAACTGCATCATTGTAAAAATGGTATAAATAATATTAGAGCACTTGTGCATGAATATTAGACTCACCAGTTGATGTGTATTGGATGCATGGTGTGATTTGTTTACTCTTGAACATCGTCAAAAATCGAAAATTTTCGCTACTTTGAGCTCAATTTCAAGGTACGTACTTGTCTTTGTCAAACCAATAAAAATCATCTCAATTTCTGTAATATATCTTCCAATCTATCAAATGAGACCAAGAAAACGAGAATACATCAATAAATACCATACGAAAATAGACTGCAAAGTCGCTGTTTTAAACCAAAAACACGGTCAGTTTTTTTTTCCTCATTATGCACTGTGTGGTGCAGGATTTTTTTTATACTGCGCACACTGACCGCACAGACCCATTCTATCACATCTAGGCCTAACAGCTTGTTTCTGCTTGATTTGAGGACGCTAGAATTTAGGCGTACTAGTACGTCAATAACCCCAGGGCGTAAGCCGTACTAGTACGTCAATAACCCTGAAAGGGTTAAGCAATTAAGCTGATCAAAATATGTAGAAATGTGGGTTGAAGAATGGGCACAAGCAAAAACTGTATGTACAGTGGACCCTCAGTTTTCGCCGAAAATTCTTTCCAGAATGCTGTTTAAGTGCCATTACCGAACGAATTTACTTCCTTAAGAAATAATGTCACGTAGGTTAGTCTATTTCAGACCCCCAAAAATATACTTGCAAAAGCACTTACGAAAATACACTTACATAAATGTTCGAGTTTGGAGATGACTGAAAACTGAGGGACCACTGTATTTAAAAATAAAAATAAAACTATATGGCAAAAATAGTAATCAAAGAATAGACAAATACTTAATTGAGGTAGATGAGCAAAACATACACTATACGTAGGGTTTTGGTTTGGACATTGTGTTTAGACAGTCTCTGTAATATTTGCATCCCTAAGGTATCTTGATAGTTCATTCTCATTTGTGATAGTATATAACTGGCCTACACTTATTTTCTTCACTAGAATTTTCCCATCACGGGTGAAACATTGGTGGATTTTATCGTTATTCTCTCGCTTAAGTTTTCTGATTCTATACAAGAGGTTCTGACGTTTTTTTGGTCAGGCATTCGTTTATATATACTACCTCTTTTCTGGCTGTAATAGATGAGTTAATTAGATCATTTTTCCTGTCATGTGTGGTTAATCTAATCATAACACTTTTTCTACCATGGGACCCTAGTAATCGTGCTTCTTTTATTTCTGTCACTGGTACATTAACTTTTATTTGATCTTTTATGATCTGTATGGTAATGTCTTTACTGTTTGCTTGGTTGATATCACTGGGAAAGAGTGGACTGTTCACTATTACTGCGTCTGATAACTTATCTAGCTCGGTTTTTTTCCTCTTGTAGTGCAAGGTAGTCATTAAACTGGTTATCCATGTTGTTCTTCCACTCCTTTACTGCTTCCTCAACCTTTGTATTTATTGATGTTATCTGTTCAGTGTGGCTATCAATGACAGTTTGGAGGGTTTTGCCAAAATCAGGCAAGGCTGAGGATTTTGTTTTCAAGTTGTGTCATCCTGGTATGTATATTGTTGCACAAGTGTTTTACGTTGGTTCATATTTTCATTAATTAATTTGATGATGTATGACTTTAGAGTGTCTGGATCATTCGTCATACCTGAGAGATTATCTGGGGTGAAACCGGTGAAGGGGGAGCTTGAGGGGTAAGCAGCCATGTTTGTTGTTGATGCGTCGCCCTGGGTGGTGGTGATGGGGGTGGAGGGTGTACCGGCATCCTGGGTAGACAAGTTGATTAGTAGATTTCTTGGTGTTTTTTTTGCTGATATTGGAATTGGTCCTTTTGATGTTACATCTCATTTTATCACAGTAGTCGTAGAGGTTGATGTGGCAAGAAGAAGCTGTAAACTGGTAAGCGTTTTTTTGGCAGCGGGGTGGTGCTTTGGGTTTGAGGGGCAGTCTTCCTTTGATCGTCAGTTTATTTGGTTTGTCGGTCTCACTGCTGGTATTCTTGGGTCATTCTGGATGCTACGTTGGTTAGTGCAGTTTTGCTTGCAGCTAGGTCATCATAGGAGCATTGATAAGCTCTGGGTGTTGAGTAAAGTACAGAGCTTGGATGCCGCTGCCACTAGGAAGTTTCTTTGAGCGCATGGTGGCTTATTTCACAGTTACAATCAATAAACAAGCACTAAACACATGGAATTTATTGTGAAATGTTTGGATAAACATAGCTAGACTGGCTCACGACGCCTGCGTGGGCAAGCGGACAGGTCTGGTACGCCGGCCGAAAATCGGGACAAAATTAGGCTGAAAAAAGCGACCGAAACTCGAAGCAGCCGATACTCGGGGTGGCCAAAACTCGGGGTTCCACTGTATAATGTGCCCAAGAGTGATTATTATTACTTATTAGTATTATTACTATGGCGTTAAGACTAGAGGGACACACTTAGTGATTTTAATGTGTACCTGCATGCTAGCATAGTGTGTAAGTATATTTAGGTACAGGTTCACATAAGTATAATTATCAGAGTACTACAGTGGAACCCCGAGTTTCGGCCGTAATCCGTTCCAGGAGCTAGGCCTAAACTCGAAGCGGCCGAAAGTCGAAGCACTATTTCCCATGAGAAATAATGTAAATATACAATTAATCCGTTCCACCCAAAAATATTCATACAGTAAACAATGAGAAATAAACATAAAGCACTAATTTTAATGGATAAATGAACATTTAAATCAGTTTTACCTTTATTGAAGACTCTTGTTGGCGTATGAGAAAGGCAGGAGAGTTCAATATGACAATAATATCAACTCTACTGCTTATTTATCTTGCACAAGTCATCTAATATGACATAATATAAACAATATTAATAACATAGAAACATGATAGCATATACGTACTCTAGAATGAATAAAATGTCATATGTCTCTCTCCCTAATCTGACGTGTGTTGCTGTGTTTGTTGTTGGGTGTATAAGGGCCACTGAAAGAAAAGCCTTACATAGGAGTGGTGATGGCCGCCAGAGACGGCGGTGTTGTCAGTCGCCCTATATAACTCCAACAACATTGGAGGAGTCAGTTTCGTGCTGTCCTTTTCCTATCGATTAATCGCTTAACTTACTTGCTACACTTAATGCTACACTTTATCGCTGTTAATGCTACACTTTATCGACTCGTGCTGCTTTAGTATCGTACATATCATAGAATCACTGAAGAAGCCACATTCTGCCCTCTCTCTTCCTCCTCCACTTTGGTACTTTGCTACAATTTCTTTCTTCAATTCTATCTTGTTTGTCACTTTCTTTACCAAAGGGCTGCCACTATGAAGTTTCTTTGGGCCCATGGTGGCTTATTTCACAGTCACAATCAATAAACAAGCACTAAACACAATGAATTTATTGTGAAATGTTTGGATGAGCACACAGGGTAATGTTCTCTCAAGGATAAACAAAGCTAGACTGGCTCATGACGCCTGGACGGGCAGGCGGACAGGTCTGGTATGCCGGCCGAAACTCAGGGCAACGGCCGAAAGTCGGGACAAAATTAGCTCGATAAAAGCGACCGAAACTCGAAGCGGCCGATACTCAGGGTGGCCGAAACTAGGGGTTCCACTGTACATATAAAATATGCAGTAACTTTAAAGCACTTGAAATTTTGGAAAGTTTCCAGACATAATAGAGATATGTGCTCACGGAGAATGTAAACAAACCAGGTGAGGCACACCATATTGGAAAGATGGGGAGCCGTATAGAGTTTTGGTAATAATTTGAAATTGCCGTATTAGCGGAACACCGTAAGGCGAAATGCCGTAAAACGGGGCCCTACTGTACTGCAGTGTATTGTTAAAAGATTATAAATTATTATTTGCATAACAGGGAATATTGTAGCAATAAAGTTATACTCTTTAATTACACCTTTTTTATTTAAAAGAATTGGATGCTGAAAAGTAAGCTAAAGATATTCGTACACTAATTGTTTTATCAAATTCGGTCTTTGAGCTACTGAATTCGTTGGCATTTTTTTGTGAAGGAGGCTCCTACCAGGACCTCTTTGAACTTGTAGGTCCCAGAATTAGTGTCCCAGTTGTTTATAACTGTGCATATGGGGAAAATGTTAGATGGGAGAGGTGGAGGTACTGGAATGGAAAATATTTTGAAGCACTGTTGATTTCATGTATTGGACAGGGAGGGGATTTAATGCATTAGTCAGAGATGGTTTTGGTGTTTAAAGATGCTGCATCAGAAGAGAATGATCAAGAGGGTGTATAAATCTGTGGTGGAAGGGAGGAGGAGGTGGGGTAGTATCAAGAAGGGTTGGTTTTGAAGGCTAGGGGGTTGAGCATCCAGCAGAATTCAATTGTGTGTTAGATCAAAGTAAGTGGAGATATAATGTTATAGCATAAGCAAAGTAACATTGATGAAGGGATTTATGGTGAATAGTTAGCCAAACTTGGGTCCTGGAAGTGGGAAATGCAGTGCCTGCACTTTGAATGAGAGGTGAAGGTTGTTGCAGTTTTCAGGGGTCATTCAAGACCTCCAACTTCATGCCTGCATAATTTCATAAGTTTTTCATCAAATTTTGTATTTTGTCAGTGCTTTTAAAAAAAGATTCTTCATTTTAGAGTATAGTGGACCCTTGAAATTCGTCCCCCTTGAATATCGTGAAATTTGAAAATCGGCAACTTTTTTTGTCAAAATATTGGCTTGATTTTCGTGATTTGGCTTAGAAATAGGCGGTCGTATGAAACGCATTCGAGCAGCCTTCGAGACGCCACGGGCACACAAACACCATTCAGAGTCAGTCTGGCATTGTATCTCGGCGAGTGACGATCACCTCACGCGTTCATATGATACATTTCTTAATATTTCATTCGTTTTAGTGCTTGCAACTGCTAAATAAGCCACCATTGCCCAAAGAAAGCTACTAGTGTCAGCTCTTTGCTAAAGAAGGCGAGAAACACGATAGAATTCAAGAAATATCACTCCAGGCAGGGTACTTCCCCACACAAACCAGCTAGGGTACTTCCCCACACAAACCAGCCAGGGTACTTCCCCAAACCAAGCTCAAACAAATGTCTTATTTTAGGTTAAATGTTTTATTTTAGGTTAATATACATTTTCATTACTCCATCTATATTTTCTTCAAAACTATACTATAAGAAACACATTACATATCATATAGCATATAAACATTGATAGTGTTTATATACTATCGAGTGGCGAGTCGGGTGGAGAGTAAACATTGTTTTCTCTGCAGTGTTAGAGAAAACTGTAAATCTGGCATCTGGTGCAGTAACCGCCCTTCATACGCATTTGTTTACAATTCTCGGCAAGAATTATTCATTACTTCTCCCTTTGTTTATGATGGCATCTGAAGGTAGATGTTAGAAACGATTAAACTCAGTGAACATGGTAATAATATGGCTGTGTAGTGTAGCCCAGGATGGGGGGCTACATACGTGTACCTACGTCTACAGGCTACCTATATTGAATTCCTACAAATAAATACTACACACCTTTCTCCCTACATTAAGAATACAAATATTTTAAAGTAAGTAATGAATGTACTGTGGCAGTAAAAGACAAAGAAGGGAAGTAACCCCAGAAAAAGACTTGGTACCTGAAGTCTATGGAAGGGGATTCCCCTTCCAAACAATAGTAACTCTTCCATCCTCTACCCTCCTCCCATCTTCCACACATCAACAACTCTTCAATAAAGGTAAGTGTCATGTTATTATTGTTTTATTCTTCATGTCTCATTGTTTTCTGTGTAGATAAATGTACATTTCATGTAAAAGAAAATATTTTTTGAATACTTTTGGGTGTCTGAAACGGATTAATTTGATTTACATTATTTCTTATGGGGAAAATGGTTTTGAAAATCATGAATTTTGAATTTTGGCAGACTCTCTGGAACAGATTAATCATGAATTTCAAGGGTCCACTGTATGTGACCTTGAATACTTATTTTTTTTTTTTTTTTTAGGGAGGGGAGGGGTTGCATAACAGTGAGAAGACTCATTTTAGGCAAATACCCTAAATTTGCTTGCAACAAATGAAATATAAATTGCAGATACAGGAGGCCCCATATATACAGCACCTTTTCGGTGTACCATTTTTTTGTTGGCTTCAAATTGAGTCATAAGTCATTATGTCTGTGTCAGTGATTGTCACTGGCTGGTGGAACAATGGCTCAATTTAAAGCCAATGAAAACATGGAACACCAAAAAGAGGTACTGTATTTAATATATATCTCCAGATGTACCTCTGTTATCCCCATTTGGGCCTATTTCCTAGAACATTTGTTTATCCATATGCTTTTGCATTACTGTTCACAGGATGGATATGGGGGTGCATGATAAACTAGCTAATCTTTTCAGTGCGGGAAAATCTAGGTCTAATCTACCATAGAGTACTTTGGTGGGAGACCTCTGATTCTGGGGGGGGGGGATTAATTTTAGACCTATGTCGGCCTCCCATCAGGGGTCTACCCCTGGACACTTAATTATTAAGCTTAGAATTAAAGCTCCCATTTTTAATTCTTGTCTTATCACTAGCCAACAGTTCAAATTAATTTGTATCTGTAACAATGATGATAAAACAAAGTATGTATACCTGACTGTACAAGTAAAAGCTTGTTAATTCTAATGTCTCTTGTATGAACATAAATTTTGAATATTATGA
This sequence comes from Cherax destructor, assembly GCA_009830355.1. Taxonomy (NCBI): domain Eukaryota; kingdom Metazoa; phylum Arthropoda; class Malacostraca; order Decapoda; family Parastacidae; genus Cherax; species Cherax destructor. Next base: position 28,597 of record WNWK01008642.1, read on the forward strand.
AAGCCATTGCCAAGCTGAGAATTTTTTATATAGCATTTTAAATCAGGTTAAGCGAAAGGCTTGTATCAAGGCTTATGTTGATTTCTAAAAAGGTAGTTTTCTTGTCTAACATAGGTAGTGCTATATTAACAGTTATCCTAATTAAAAACTGCAACATTGGCAAACAAAGGTTAGTTTTTGATGCTTCTACATGAGTAGCATTATCATACAAGGAAATTTGACGATGTACTGGCAATTTTAAGCTAGAAGTTTTCCCCCGAAACAAATTCCCAGTGCTGCTACTGCAGCATGAAAGATGTTCAGCGGTGACTTAATATTTATGTAACGTGATACAAACCAGTTTTTGTTGCTCTTTGTGTGTAGTATTATTGGATACTTCAGGACAGGAAGAAATTTAGTGGTATTGTACTTTAGATGAAACTTTATTTGATAAAATTTGATGTGTACATTTGCACTATCTTTCTGGAGCATACATTTACTATTGTTAAATTTTTTTTTATTGTTTGATTCTGTATTTAGTTATAAGCTTAAATTTGTGTCTTAAATGGTGTCTTATGTCTTCAAAATTTTGATCTTGTTGTTTGGAAGACAAATTCCCTCTTCTCTTTCAGGGTGGACTGGCTGAAGACTTGCACTAGAAAAGATAGTCGCCGCAGAGGATAGATGAAATAGTGAATGATTCGTTCTGACATAGGCAGATATGGTTATAGTAATTGAAGGAGTTGCCTTAATCAAGTGTCCAAAATCTACAGATGAATTCTATAACAATTACCCTAGCATTGTTGAAACTGGATATAGTTTTGCTCACCAAAATTTGAAAGTGGTAGAACCAGAGTTTTCCTTGTATATATCACAAGGTGAATTTGGTGTTGTGCCTGGAGCAGATTCAAAGATTAAGATAATAGGTTCTGATAGTGCCACTACTTGTCACATTGTTGTTATCAGACACCCAGCTGGAACTGTTGGTGTAGCTCACTTTGATGGTAGTAAAAATGAAGTGGCAGCCATTAATGCCATGGTTGAGAAGATCACAGATATTGAGAGAAGTTCAGATGGACTTCAGTTGTATGTTGTTGGAGGATATATGCCAGAGAAAGGTAGTAAAGAGGCCTCTAAAAAGGAAGCTGAACATCTTTCATTGAAAATATTGGCTATGTTTATCAATCATAAGTGTGTATTCAAAGTCTCCTTGTGGTGTACCTGTCGTTTAAACACAATGGAGGGAAGCAGTGGACCACAGCCAATTGTATATGGTGTGGGTGTAGAAGTGTTGACTGGATCTATATTTCCTGCATGCTTTAAATCACACGAGCCAAACTTGCCTCTTAGATCAGCTTCTCGCTGGATTTCTGGAGACCAAAAATTGTATGACATATATGACCATCTTTCTGGAACAATAAGTATTGATCCTTTTTATTATTCAAGTATGGATTGGTTCAATGTATATCTTCAGCTTCCAGATGACTTGTTATTAAGAAATTTTTCCACTTCTCCAAAAGTTGAGCCTCCAGAATTTTGTCAGGATCTTAGGAAAGTTTTTAAAATTTTTGTGGATCATCCTAACCCGCATGAAACACTCTTTATTGGCAAGAAATCTAAAAAGTATATAATTAATTCAAATGGAATCTGGGAATCAGTGCAGGGGCAATGATGAAACAAATTACTTTAATATTGGGAAGGAGGGGAAGGAATAACTTGAAATAAAAGTTTACTGTTAAAATGTGTGGATATAACCGAGGTGTTTGTGTTTACCTTTTCTCCATGATGTTGCTTTATACGTACTGAGTTTCAAAATGTTGCATTTATAGATGCAAGTTGAAGGTTTAACAAATATGAATATGTAATCTATGGACTTCATCTCATGTATTAATTTGCATGTTGTTTACAGTGTAATGGCATGAGAATAGTGTAATAAAATTGTAATTACTTGATCAAATATTTATTGAAAATTGTGCATTAACTTACATTGTGAATTACACACATGTTCCACACACATGACACAGTTCCACACAAGAGATTAGTGCAAAAACTGGAGGACCAGGCAGGGATAACAAGGAAGGCACTCCAATGGATCAGGGAATACCTGTCAGGAAGACAGCAGCGAGTCATGGTACGTGGCGAGGTGTCAGAGTGGGCGCCGGTGACGAGTGGGGTTCCACAGGGGTCAGTCCTAAGACTGGTGCTGTTTCTGGTATTTGTGAACGACATGACGGAAGGAATAGACTCCGAAGTGTCCCTATTTGCAGATGATGTGAAGTTGATGAGAAGAATTCAATCGAACGAGGACGAGGCAGAACTACAAAGGGATCTGGACAGGCTGCAAGCCTGGTCCAGCAATTGGCTCCTGGAGTTCAACCCCACCAAGTGCAAAGTCATGAAGATTGGGGAATGGCAAAGAAGACTGCAGACGGAGTACAGTCTAGGGGGGCCAGAGACTACAAACCTCAATCAAGGAAAAAGATCTTGGGGTGAGTATAACACCAGGCACATCTCCTGAGGCGCACATCAACCAAATAACTGCTGCAGCATACGGGCGCCTAGCAAACCTAAGAACAGCATTCCGACATCTTAATAAGGAATCGTTCAGGACCCTGTACACTGTGTACGTTAGGCCCATATTGGAATGTGCAGCACCAGTTTGGAACCCACACCTAGCCAAGCACGTAAAGAATCTTTAGAAAGTGCAAAGGTTTGCAACAAGACTAGTCCCGGAGCTAAGGGGTATGTCCTACAAGGAGAGGTTAAGGGAAATCGACCTGATGAAACTGGAGGACAGAAGAGATAGGGGGAACATGATAACGACATAAAATACTGAGAGGAATTGACAAGGTGGAGAGAGACAGAATGTTCCCGAGATGGGACACAGCAACAAAGGGTCACAGTTGGAAGTTGAAGACTCAGATGAATCACAGGGATGTTAGGAAGTATTTCTTCAGTCACAGAGTGGTCAGGAAGTGGAATAGTTTGGGAAGCGATGTAGTGGAGGCAGGATCCATTCATATCTTTAAGAGGAGGTATGATAAAGCTCATGGTGCAGGGAGAGTGACCCAATAGTGGCCAGTGAATAGGCAGGGCCAGGAGCTATGACTCGACCCCTGCAACCTCAACTAGGTGAGGACATTGCTGTCAAAACAAGTGCAAGCTGCTGCTGTTAGAATCTGGGAATTTTGTTATGATAAATATTTTTGTCCATCTGTAATTACCTATTGTAGTTACCCAAGTAGAGATAGGCTTATGCTGTTCAGTCTTGTTTTAAATTGCCAGTGGGTTGTATTGCACACAGTTCCAGAGTCCATTCTAATTACTGCTGCATTCACAAAAATCAATCTTAAAGCAAAATGTCATGATACTTATAATATTTTGGGACAGTATAATTGGAAAAGGTAGAATATTTTTAAATAAATTTTTTGCAAGCCCCAAACAGTGCACCAACAGCATAGCATAGCATGTATTCAAAGAATGAACAATGTTTAACTCCAAGCACCCCATACTCTGCCCCCAACCCCCACACAAAAAAATTAATTTCAGAGGCTTGTTGCAATTTTGGGAGACCTCTAAGAAAAATAGAATGGGATTATTAAAGGGGGTGGGAAAGGAAGGATAAATTTAGATTATTTTGCCTCATCTTACACAAATAGCCACTATGTAGGAGACAAACTTATGACTACATTTTTGATCTGACTTGGACCAGGATATTTGTGTATTGTTCCAGTCACCATTTTGTCTTTATTCTTTGCTTCATCTTTCCTGTTGCTAGGGGTTACACCTTGAAGAGGGCTATACTAAAGCTACAGGCTGTACATAAAGACCACTCTTTCTGCATGCTGGCATACCTGTGATAGTTTGCTAGTTGAATGTGCATTTCTATTTCTATTTATATTATCTGGTGACTTTTTTTTTTATTAATAATAAATCCTCCAAGTATTAGAGAACATACATAGTTCCCTTGTATAAGGGAAAAGGATACCAGATAAAGAAAAAATTCTAGGGGGATATTCCATGGAAGCAGAGGGGAATGTATGATAGTACAGTGGTCCCTCGGTTTTCGTGCATCTCCAAACACGAACATTTATGTAAGTGTATTTTCGTAAGTGCTGTTGCAAGTGTATTTTTGGGGGTCTGAAATAGACTAACCTACGTGACATTATTTCTTAAGGAAGTAAATTCGTTCGGTAATGGCACTTGAGCAGCATTCTGGAATGAATTTTCGGCGAAAACCGAGGGACCACTGTATAGTTGTACCAACACACTTATATGGGTTTAACCCTTTGAGGGTCAGTCACGTACATGTACGGCATAACAGCCAGGGTCGGTCACGTACTTATACGTACACGTAAATTCTAGCAGCTTCAAATTTGGTGGAAGAAAGCTGGTAGGCCTACATATGAAAGAATGGGTCTGCATTGTCAGTGTGTGCAGTATAAAAAAAATCCTGAAGCACGCAGTGCATAATGAGAAAAAACTGACCGTGTTTTTGGTTAAAAACAGCGACTGCAGTGTATTTTCGTATGGTATTTATGGTTGTATTCTCGTTTTCTTGGTCTCATTTGATAGAGTGGAAGATATATTACAGAAATAGAGATGATTTTGATTGGTTTCACGAAGAAAAGTACCTTGAAATTGAGCTCAAAGTAGCGGAAATGTTCGATTTTTGATGACGTTCAAGAGTAAACAAATCAGTTTTTGAATTGTAGTGTTGGCACGCTTCTGGCTGTTTCCCAACCTGCCTTTGTGGGAAATGGCCGATGTGTTAATAAAAAAATCCTGTTTAGTATACCGTGTAGAGTATACAGTAGAATTATATTGAAAGGGTTAGAGGTAATACAGAAAGTAGGACTGTAGAGCAGCGGGGAGGATTTAGGAAGGGTAAGGGATTACCTGGAGAGGGTTTCGGGGGTCAATGCTCCACCCTGGTCTGAGACCAGGACTTGTGGTGGATTAGGGTCTGATCAACCAGGCTGTTACTGCTTGCTGCACGTAAACTGACGTACGAACCACAGCCTGGCTGATCAGGTACTGACTTTGTGCCTGTCCAGCGCCTTCTTGAAGACAGACTGGGGTCTATTTGTAATTCCCCTTATGTATGCTGGGAGGCAGTTGAACAGTCTTGGGGCCCCTGACACTTAAGGTGTTGTGGGTCCAAGACTGTTCAACTGCCTCTCACCATGTGAAGCCCAAGTGTTTACATTGGAGTATATAGGTGAACTGTATGTAAATAATGGTAAAGAGCTGCTTGTTGCATTTATATGGATTTAGAAAAGACATATAACAGTGGATAGATGAGCCATGTGGCAGATGTTGAAAATGAATGCAAGAGGAGGTAAGTGACTAAAAGCATTGAAATAGGTATATAGGAGGGAGGGGGGCACTAATTCCTAGTGAAAGTAGGATTTTGGTGGGGATGCGTGATGTTACCATGGTTGTTTAGCATATTTATTGATGGGTTTGTACAAGATATGAATGCTTGGGTGTTAGGAAGAGGTGTATGATTAAATAGTGCTGGGTTTGATTCATGGTGGAAGCTACCTTTGTTGATGAGACAGTTCTTTTTGGGGATTCTAAAGAAAAGTTGCTAAGGTTGTGATGGACAAATTTAGGAAAGTATATAAAAGAAAGAAGTAATAAAATTGTCTTGTCAGTTTTAGATTGAATTTCAAACTGGAGGAAGAGAGTATAGAAGAAGTGAATGTATGTATTTAGATATTTGTGAGTGGACATGTCAACAGATGTATCTTTGAAAGACAAGAGGGGGAAAAAAAAGGTGGGTTGTGTGCTGAGGCATCTGTAGAAAGAAGTTTATCCAAAGAGGCACATAAGGGAATGTGGTAACATCACTTTTATATAGGTGTAAAACATGAGTTTTCAGTGCTGCAGTAAGGAAGTGGCTAGAAGCAGTTGAGATTCATGTTTCAGTCATGTGAATATCAGGATGAAAATTCAGATTATAGAAATTAAAAATGCAAAGGTATTCGGAAATTCAAGGGGCTGAGGAGTGGTTGTTAAGATGGTTTGGTCATGAGGATAGGATGGAAAGTGATAAGATGATGTAGAGGGTGTATAAATCTGAGGTGGAAGGTAGGAAAGGTAGAGGTTGTCCCAGGAATGGGTGAAGGTAGTGGGTAAAGGAGCTGAGCATCCAGTAGGCTTGTGTAAACATGTTAGATAGGAGTTGAGACAAGTGGTTTCAAATGGCCTGCTGTTGGAGTGGCCCGTGGCCTGGTGGCTAAAGCTCTTGCTTCACATAGTGAGTGTCCGGGTTCGATTCCTGGTGAGGGTAGAAACATTGGGCATGTTTCTTTTCACCGGTTGTCTATATTCCCCATCAGTAAAATGGGTACCTGGGAGTTAGTCGATTGGTGTGGGTCGCATCCTGGGACAAAACTGACCTAATTTGCGGTAAATGCTCTGCATAACAAGCTGCTTTCTATATAGTAGTATGTCATTGATGTCAGCTAGGCCTGTATACCTTGTACTTGTAGAAATAAAGATGATATTAGCATCAATAAGCAAAGTTATGTTTATGAAGGGATTCGGGGAAAAATAGTTAGCCGAGCTTGAATCTTGGAGGTGGAAAGGGCATTGTCTTCATTCTGGAGGAGGGAAGGTGGATGTTGCAGCTTGGAGGGTAATCTGAATTGTAATGTCAGCACACTTTCAATGTGGTGATTAAATGAATGGTGGTGAATTTTTCTTTGGGTCACCCCTGCCTTTGTAGGATACATATTCCAAAGTTTTTCATAATTTCTCTTGTTTTTACTTTATCTTAAATCAATTATATGGCATTTATTAACATTAAATTCAGTCATCCTTGCATCACTCCATTTGCCCAACATGCCCAATGTTCTCTAATATTAAGTACATAGTTTTTAAGGACTAGAATAAGCTGCCCCTAATGCCATGGCATGTTAGTGGCTCTCCTTGCACTCAATTTACATTGTAACTTCCGATACCCATGTAATCTGCAATGAAATAAAATTTGTTTGTTTGTTTGTTTATTCAAATCATATTGTACAAAAATTTCATTTATTTTTTCACAAGCTTTTTTTAGTCATCTGCAAAGAAATTAATACAGTGGACCCCCGCCTAATGAACAAAATTCATTCCAGAAGCCTGCTTAAGTGCCATTACCAAACGAATTTACTTCCTTAAGAAATAATGTCACGTAGGTTAGTCTATTTCAGACCCCCAATATTATACTTACAATACAGACTTACAATATTATACTTACATAATTGTACGATTTCCGGGGTGTTCGGTAGGCGGGGGTCCACTGTATATAGTTTTCCGTTCCTTCTGGTAAAATATTTACATAAAATAATTTTTTTTATAGGAGTAAAGCACAGGTGCTTGTTGCATACCACTGTTAACATTTACCCTAGAGGACATTGTTCCTCTCATCACTGTTGCATTTCCTACTCTAACACACACTCATTTGTGTGTTTATAGTTTGCCTTTTATTTGTCTTGTTTTAAAATTTCAAAATTAGTCTTTCATGGGGAACTATTAAAAGCCTTCTTAAATTGTACATAAATACAATCTGCTTTATGGCATTGGCTTTTAGTACAGCTCAGTTTTTCAACACAGAAATCCTCTTTTTTGCCAGAATAAGTATAGAAACTTATGAGAACATTGAATCACCACCTCTGCCAAGTGCCAAATTAACCAGGCTGTGATGGATATGTGGGCCAGAGTGCTGCTACCAGCAGCAGCCTGGTTGAACAGGCAATTGACAGGAAGGAAGCTTATCTCCAGGATGAGCTGCAAGGGTAGAAAAAAACTAATCAGAAGTTTACTACAGGTTCTTGTGGTGTAGAGATAACTGTTTTCAATACAGTACAGTCTGTTTGCTAACTTTGATCTTTCACTTAGCACTATTTAAGATGCTGATTTTCAAGAATGTAACTCGTTAGCCAAGAATTTACTGTACTATTACAAACTCCTCTTCCTATAATAAACTTAAGACGTTGTTTATTGGTTTTTATCTATCCAAGCATTGAGCTTTGATGGCAGGATTCACATGCCAATCTCTTGTTACTTTTATCACATTACCCTTTGACTGTTTCGGTCGTATATATACATCTTACGAGCCACTTGTTTCAGACGTATATATACTCAAAAATTCTAGCAGCTTCAAATCAAGCGGGAGAAAGCTGGTAGGCCCACATATGAGAGAATGGGTCTGTGTGGTCAGTGTGCGCTGTATAAAAAAAATCCTGCAGCATGCAGTGCATAATGAGAAAAAAAAAACTCCAACTGTGTTTTTGAATTAAAACGCTGACTTTGAGGTGTATTTTCATATAGTATTTATGGTTGTATTCTCTTTTTCATGGTCTCATTTGATAGAATGGAAAACATATTACAGAAATAGAGATGATTTCGATTAGCTTCATGATGAAAACTACCTTGAAATTGAGCTCAAAGTAGCAGAAATGTTCGATTTTTGCCAATGTTCAAGAGTAAACAAATCCCGCTATGCATCCAATACACATCAATTGGTGAGTCTGATATTCTTTCACAAGTGCACTGATATTATTTATACCATTTTTACAATAATGCAGTAGTCTGCATAACAGAAAATCTTCTATTTTTTGTGTGAATAAAAAATAAAAATTGAAAGCAAGAGTAATATAAGACGGGCCTAGAGATGTAACTAATGAACAGAGAAAATCTTATTTTAGTGCCAGGAATGTCTGCATTGTTTATTCTGGACCCTATTTTGAAATTGACAACTTTTTTATTTTGCATGAAATTGGCCAAATTGCCAATTTTTGACTACTTTATTGGGTAGTTGAAATCGGAAATTGGTGGTTTCTTGTACTCAATCGATAGAAAAAATGGAGTTCTAAAGAAATAGCTACGAGTTTGGTCAACTGGAACAATGGAATTGGCCGAAAATAGGGTTTAAAGTCTGCGAAATTGCCGATGCGTACATATCGCCGAGATCAAATTTCAAATTTCACACTTTTGGTGTCATTACCATCGGGAAAAGATTCTCTTATCATTTCATAAGAATTTTTTTTTTTTTTTCGAAAATTTTGCGACAACAGGAGACACCTCAGGATTTGGGTTTGCGACAGTCAAAGGGTTAAGTGCAGTTGACAAACTGTTCTATGGAGTATACAAAGCTTTGGTGACCATGTGTTTTTCTTTTTCCATTAAGCTGTCCTAAAATGGAATTTTGATGTTAATTGCAGTTCCTCTTTTGCACTGCTATAACCTTATTGCTTTAACCCTTTGGGGGTCCAAGGACCCTCTCCGAAACTCGTTCTCAGGGTCCACGAATTTAAAAAAAAAATTTTTTTTTGTTATGAAATGATAAGTTTTCTTTTTTCTAAATCTAATAGGCTAAAAAATACATTTTTGCGATCAATACATACCGAGATATAGAGGATTGATGTTGATGAAAATTGAACCGCTGACAGCAACATCGGTGACTTCTGGTTGGCCGGTAATCTTTTATTTTCTTTCTTGAAGTTTTCTTATCAATTTTTTTTTTTTTTTTTTTTGCAAATAACTCGCTAATTATTATACAATAATGACATAAAATTTGTTATCACTATTTTGTTTACACAACTTATTTACAGTTATTTACAATAACAAATATTGTTTATTTCTATTGTTCAATCATAAATATACATATATAGAGTCACTGGACATGTTTCTAGAAGTTATGCAGCCTGTGGAAGTCTCTGAAACATGGTTCCATGCACAGTGGTGTTTTACATTCCACACACACAAAACGAGTGTTAGCGTTGTTGTGGGCGTTTTTTTGTATGTGCACAGACAAAACACCTCCTCTGAGCCTTTTTCTTGCAAGCAGTAGCAGGCAGTTTTGTTAGGAAGTGTTCACCAGGCCTCAGACAAGAGGGTAGGTGTTGATAACTTGGTGTTGGGCGGTTTTCTATTGCAGGTGTTGTTCCTTGGTACTTGAATATTATTTGTCTGATGACTCACAAACAAAATTTGCCATATGGTGGTTTGTTTGTGGTCTTCAACTTATAAATATTATAAGCATTGAGCATGGTAATGTCCAGAATGTGAAAAAAGAGTTTTATGTACCACTTGTAACTCTTTCTAACACAATCAGCAAACCCAATTTGCGTGTCACATTTGTTCACTAAGCGCATATTGAGGGTGTAGTCCATCATAGCTGCAGGTTTTAGAATGGGTTCATTGGTCTCTCTACTCACCCTGCCAGTGTCTGTCATTTCGTTAGGGTGAATTGATGACAACAGTGTGACATCTCGTTTGTCATGCCACCGAAATGCCATGATGTCATTGGCAGCAAACACCTGCACCTCACCTCTACAAATGCCTGCATTGAACCTAGGCATATGCTTACGATTTGCACGCACTGTACCGCACACATCTGTTAAGTTCACTCGCAAAAATCACTGAGGGAGGGGCTTGTGTACCAGTTATCAGTATACGTATAATATATGCCCCTTACCAAGATATGGTTCCATCATTGTTCTAACCACATCACCAGAGATACCCAGTAACTTCCTGGTATCTTTCAATGTATTACTTCCAGTGTACACAATAATATCCAATACAATACCACTGTAGCAATCACAAAGCACAAACAACTTTATACCAAAGCGTTTCCTCTTGCTTGGCATATACTGCTTGAACGACAGTCTACCTTTGAACAGAATCAGTGACTCGTCAATAACAAGCTTCCTGAAGGGATAAAAATGCATATTGAATTTCACTTTCAGATACAGAAACACATTCCTAATCTTATATAACCTGTCGTTTCTGTCAGGCCTGGTTTTGTATGAGAAGTGGAGCTTACGTAACAGTAGCACAAATCGATTCACTGATATTATATCACTGAAACCTGGTGTTGCAATCAGGCGGTCTGTCGACCAGTATGATTTGACACGGTGCTTATACACATGTGGCATAAGCATTATTGTGGCAAAGAAAAGATACATCTCAGCCACAGTTGCCTCTTTCCACCTGTTGAGGTGGTGTGATGTTGGAGAAAGTATTGTGTTTGCCATGGTGTACTCGTAGAATCTGTTGCTTCTCCTGACAATAATTTTCATCAGGGGATCGTCAAAAAATAACTCGAAACATTCCAGTTCATTGGCATTGTTCCCAAGTGGACAAGATGGGCGTATTCCACTTTGACTTTCATCAAACTGATGGGGATTGGGAATAAAATTGTCAGCTTCCTGCCAATCCCAGGTGCGGTCTGCTGGTGGGTACTGGATATTTACAGGTGGTTGTGGGGGTTGTGGAAGTGGAGGTTGTGGTTGTGGAGGTTGGTGAGGATGGCCTTTGTTGTAGCTGAGCTGGCTCAGCGGTTTCGATGCCAGCATGGTCCACTGCTGGTGCCTCGCGCCTGGCACCACCACCACTACCACTACCAGATGCATGCACATTTCTCATCCCAATTGCAACACTATCGTCTTCATTTTCACTATCACTTCCTGTTTTACGCCCACGGGATGTACTCCGAGATGTACTCCTTCCCCTTCGAACAGCATATGGCACACTACCAGAGCGCATATACCGTCGTATATACTGACACTTCACTGGAGAATATTCTGCTCCACTCTCGCTACTGGAACTGTTTTGAAGATCTTGGAGTTCATATTCACTATCACTATCATCACCATTGCTCACATCAGAGTCTGGGATATGAGTAAATAACAGTTTCCTCTTTTGTTCTGGTACAATTGAGTGTGAACAAGATGCCACAGCACCGGAGGTGGACGGCTGAGGGTCGTCTGGGTTTTCCTCAATATTACCGGTATTATGGTCATTAGTTTCGGTCACAACCTCCTCAAAACCTTGAAACTCATCATCACTGACACTCCCATCAGTGTTAGAACTGTCACTGGGGAACAAAAGTGTTCCAATTCGCCGAGGAGTGAGGAGTATCTTACCGCGAGGCATGGTGAACAAGGTGTACTAACATGGCGTTCCCACAATGCACCACTGGGTCCCCGATTTTTTTCCTACTGCGCACACTGACCACGCAGACCTATTCTCTCACCACTAGGCCTACCAGCCATTTCGCGCTTAATTTGAAGGCGCTAGAATTTATGCATACTAGTACGTGGATAACCCAGCGTGTAAGCCGTATTAGTACGGCCGAAACCCTGAAAGGATTAAGGACTGTTACCCAGGGTAAACATCGCAGAGCATTAAAGTAGGGATGAAAAAATTCTTAATCTTTTGTCACGTTGACTGTCAGTTGAATGTGTATGTGCATAATTTAGTTTCAAATTCACAACTAACTCCACAAATTGGTTACCCGGGTTGTGAATTGTTCCATACATACAGTGTACAATATTGATTTATTTTCATCATTATATTATAAGGTGACTATTTTCTGCCTATGAATATAATAACTGAAAGTGTTCAGTCACATTCAGCATGTTACTGTAATTCATTACTCTAATACTGTAGCCATAGTTACTTATCTTAACCAATTTTTGTAAAGTACTCTATGCGGCATTTTAATTACGTATGTGGAAGTGATGGTGGCAGGAGTGTAAGTTGATATTCATTCTGGTATTAATAATACAATACAATACAATTTTATTTCATTGCTCGTGTACATTGTTTTACATAACAGTCATAAATTGAAGTGCAAGGAGAGCCTCTGGCATGCCTTGGCATTAGGGCAGCTTAATCTAATTGCTTATAGACTATGAACTTAATATTAGAGTAATTGAGTGAGTTTGTATTGGTAGATTGTTCAAATTATGATATGATAATACATTGTTCATTACAAAATGATGATAGACATTGTAACAAGTGTTTAGTATGATGGAAACATAATAGTAAAAATTAAATTATCTTAATGAAAATAACATTGAGCATTTTGAGAGTAATTTACAGTATGAGTATTTAGTTTAGGGTGAGTAGGTGGTTTTTGAGAAGTCTTAAATTGATTTTCAGACAAGGTTTTTTAGCATTTCCTGGTAATGAGTTCCAGATTCTGTGGCCCTTTATGTGCATAGAATTCTTACATAGGTTGCTATGGACACGGGGTACATTAAAAAGTGATCTGTATCTTGTGTTATGGTCATGGGTCCTATTAAGGTTGGTGAGGAGAATTTTGAGTGGAGGGTTTATATTAGAGTGTAAAGTTTTATATATGTAGTAGGCACAAGAATAAGTGTGAATGTTCTTTATGGTGAGTAGTTTTAGGCTTTTGAATATTGGTGGAGTATGCTGTCTAGAATGGGAATTTGTTATCATTCTGACTGCAGCCTTTTGCTTTGTTATGAGTTGTCTAAGGTGATTTAATGTTGTTGATTCCTATGCACAGATTCCATAAGTGAGATATGGGTAGATGAGCGAGTGATATAGTGCAAGGAGAGCTGATTGAGGCACATAGTAGCGTATCTTAGATAATATGCCTAGTGTCTTTGAGATTTTCTTGGAAATTTGTTGTGTGTGTGTGTGTTTGGAATTTAAGGCTACTGTTATGTGGATTCCTAGGAATTTTCCCTTGTGATAGGTGAACCGTTGAGTGTTATGTTAAGTGGAACATTTGTAACTGTTTCCAAACTGCATGGTGCCAGTCTCTTACATGTATGATAGTAGAGAAGATATGCTTGTACGTATAGTGCAGATAGGTTTATGTTCCTTGTTGGTATTTTTTAACTTTTAGCCCTTTTGCTGACTGTGCCGTAGTACTACGTGATGAGCTCTGCTCACTCAGATAAGCTGTCAATGGTAAATTTGGGAATAGATATGAGACAATGGGTCTGTGCTAAGTGTGCCTCGTATACACGTAAAAAAAATCCGGTAGCACACAGTGCATAATGAGAAGAAAAATCTGCTACTGTATTTTTTGTTTAAAACAGCAGATTTACTGTGTATTTTCATGTGGCTTTTGTGGTTGTATTCTCGGTTTCTTGGTCTCAATTAATAGAATGGATGATATATTACTGATATAGAGATGATATTGATTGGTTTTAGGACTGAAATAGCTTGAAATTAAGCTGAAAGTAGAGGAAATGTTTGATTTTTGCTGATGTTCATGAGTAAACAAATAGTTACGTGTCCAACGTCAACTGGTGGGTCTATGAATGTGCTGATATTATTTCTACAATATTACATAACAGTAAATCTATTTTTTTGTGTGTGTGTGTGTGTGTGTGTGTGTGTGTGTGTGTGTGTGTGTGTGTGTGTGTGTGTGTGTGTGTGTGTGTGTGTGTGTGTGTGTGTGTGTGTGTGTGTGTGTGTGTGTGTGTGTGTGTGTGTGTGTGTGTGTGTGTGTGTGTGTGTGTGTGTGTGTGTGTGTGTGTGTGTGTGTGTGTGTGTGTGTGTGTGTGTGTGTGTGTGTGTGTGTGTGTGTGTGTGTGTGTGTGTGTGTGTGTGTGTGTGTGTGTGTGTGTGTGTGTGTGTGTGTGTGTGTGTGTGTGTGTGTGTGTGTGTGTGTGTGTGTGTGTGTGTGTGTGTGTGTGTGTGTGTGTGTGTGTGTGTGTGTGTGTGTGTGTGTGTGTGTGTGTGTGTGTGTGTGTGTGTGTGTGTGTGTGTGTGTGTGTGTGTGTGTGTGTGTGTGTGTGTGTGTGTGTGTGTGTGTGTGTGTGTGTGTGTGTGTGTGTGTGTGTGTGTGTGTGTGTGTGTGTGTGTGTGTGTGTGTGTGTGTGTGTGTGTGTGTGTGTGTGTGTGTGTGTGTAAATCAAAATGGAATTCATTTGTTAACCTGGAAACATAACTAATAAGCAGAGGAAATGATATTTTAGTGCCAGGAATGCCTGCATTGTTTATTCTGGACCCTATTTTGAAATTTATATATTTTGAAATTTGTATGAAATTGGCCAAATTACCAATTATTGATCACTTTATTGGGTAGTAGAAATAGTTGATTGGGCAATTTCTTGTCCTCATTCGATAAAATGGAAGACATACTAGCGAAATACCTAAGAATTTGGTCGACTGGAACAATGTAATTGGCCTAAAATAGGACTCAAAGTGGGCAAAATTGCCGATGCATAAATATTGCTGATGCAGCAAAATTCGCGAAAGCATAATTTTGTCAATTTTCTATCAAATTTTGTACTTTTTGTTTTATTACCTTCAGAAAAAGATTCTCTACTATTTCATAAGAAATGGTAGAGAAGTTTTTTTTTAAATTCTTGGATGCTGTGGACAAGTTTCAGATTGGGGATCTGGACAATGAAAGGGGTTAATGTCTACTCTTAAGAAAGATTTTTCCCTGTAAATGCTTGCTTAGAAGTTTACCTGTTTATTTAGTGGTGATTTGTTTTATTTATATAACAGTAATATTATTCTTAGTGATGAAAGTGATGTATGTATTGTGTTAGTACTTAATGTTTTAATTAATTTTGTATTTTCATACAATTTTAAAGAATATTATTCAGATATATTGTAACTTTCAATTACCTGGCAAAAATGTTTGACAAATAAAAGTGAGTTTATGACAGTTTTTCTACTTAATTGAATCATACACAGATTTTGAAACTACTGAGAGAAAAAATAATTTGCCTTATACTGTACTGTACTTATACAGAATATGCATCCTAGTATAATGATTAACTTGTGAGCTTTAGCATCTCCAATTTCATTTAAGTGTAAAGACTAGCTGTACTGACTCCTTAACTTTCATACAATATTGTTATTTATCACTCAACACTGCCAAGTCATATTCTAAGACCACCCTTCTTCACTCTAATTAGATCTGATCCTAAATACCAGCTCAAGGTTTTAAATCTTTTTTCCTATCTTTCTATAACTTTCACACATTCTATGTCTTCAATTTCACTCAACATTTTCTTGCTCCCTTTTGAATTTTTCTCTTGCTGTCTAATTGATTATCCTAGTAACTTCACGGGAAAATGTATTAGAAGGAACCCTATTTGAATAATGATAATTGTAAGGAATTTAGGAGCTGTAATATTCTCATCTTCAGAATTTCTAACATTGGTGGATATTTGAATTACAGTACAAGAATAGTTAAAATTCACTTACTATGGGAATTTTCTTTGGAATAGAGGAAGTGTTTATATTGTACCACATGCTTCTATGGCCTGTAAAAACTGAAACTGTAGTTTTAACAGTATTAGTTCAGCTAAAAGATATAATTTCAATGCTTAGTTGGCATAAATACACTTAAGACTTTGTTCAGAATATGGCTGACAGTTAACCACTTGTTACATTAGTGTGTATCACTAAATATCTTAGTCATCTGTGATAAGCTTGTGGCTCTTCCCTTTTTTCAATATCCTGAAGAAATCTTGACACGAGTGAATGCTTTGGATAATGTTTTAAATATATTTTTTCTTAAAAGAGACCATAATTCAGTATTTGTGGGTATTTGTCCCTTTTATTTTTTATGGAATACTCCTTGGCATTTTCAAGTCTGGAGTTAAGTATATATGCAGTTTGTATGCATTCATTCATTGTTTTTTTCAGTGATAGAATATCCTATTAATAATTAAATTAGTCTGATAAGTGTAAAATTTACTCAGTTGAACAGTAAGCATAACTATTATTAAAGTACATAATTTAGCTGATTTATTAATAATTATTCATTACATGATAAATATATACGTACTTTAAATTTTGAAGTCGTATATATTATGTATAAGATTATAAGGAAATTCTCCACCCAACAGGTATAAGTGAGTGTAAAGCAGCTTTGTATCAACATATTAGTGAAGACACCACAGCTGTTAGACATGGAGCTTTGGTTGGTGTGGTCATTCACTTTACTGACAATGGCTGCCATAGCCTCGTGTACCAAGGACTACTACGAAGTACTTGGAGTAGAGAGAAATGCAGATGAGAAAGAAATAAAGAAAGCCTTCCGCAAGTTGGCTATTCAGTTTCATCCAGATAAAAATAAAGAAAAGGGTGCAGAAGAGAAATTCAGGGAGATTGCAGAAGGTGAGTGAGGGCAGTATAATGTTGGAAGTGCATGAAATGAAGATCATTTAGTGCAGTTTTTAGCATGTATGTATGTATAAGTATTGTATGCTGAGATTAAATGGAAGGAATTTAATAATAGGTTTATTCATTGTTTAGTGTTTCTAATTACAAATAGATTATTTTTTTTTATTAACACATCGGCCATCTCCCACCAAGGCAGGGTGGCCCGAAAAAGAAATTTTTATCATTGTTCACTCCATCACTGTCTTGCCAGAGGTGCGCTTACACTACAGTTATAAAACTGCAACATTAACACCCCTCCTTCAGAGTGTAGACACTGTACTTTCCATCTCCAGGACTCAAGTATGGCCTGCCAGTTTCCCTGAATCCCTTCATTAATGTTACTTTGCTCACACTCCATGAAGGGATTCAGGGAAACCAGCAGGCTGGACTTGAGTCCTGGAGATATGAAGTACAGTGTCTACACTGAAGGAGGGGTGCTAATGTTGCAGTTTTATAACTGTAGTGTAAGCACACCTCTTGTATATACTCATATAAATGCATACCTTCTCCTTACTTCAGAGACTTTGGCATTGTATGTATATGTTCTTCCCTATTATAGTAATTATAATTTTATACTTTCAGCTTATGAAGTTCTCTCAGATGAAGATAAACGAAAAGAGTATGACATGGTGGGTCATGCTGGCTACACAAAGACTGGGGGAGGGGGAGAACGCCCCTTCAACCATGCCTTCCACTTCAATTTTGATGATCTCTTTGCGGAGTTTGACAACTTTCCTGGTTTTGGAGATAGCTTTTCAAGAGACTTTGTAAGTAGAATATAGTACATTCAAAGAGCTTGTAAAGATGCTTATATTGCTGTATCACTTGTCATGTTTATTATGAATTTTTGCTATGTCTTTATTGGTGTCATCATAGCAGTTATTTTCTGTAGTGTCCATGCATGTTTGGATGTGGGTTCCATGTAATATTTTTATATTACGTATAGGTAATGTAGCAATATTTAGTACTTTTCCAATACACAGCATGTTACAACATTGCTTGCATAAATACAGTAAATAATCTGCTAGATATATGATAGTATTAACTAAATTTGCTGTACAAATTTGCTTTTATGCATGCCAAGGTGTAGATAGTGCGAAACTTGACAGTCTTCACGTGCAGGAGACTTCCGTATAATACATTACTTGCATTCCTGAAAGTTTTTGATACGTGTAATCTGTGTTAAGTGAACTGAAGAATGCACGTGGAAAAATAGGGTTATGTTCTTGGGAACTCTTGAGAAAGCCGTATAAGATTACCTTAAACAATTTTTCTTGCATTAAATTTTGGTCTGAATGTGCATGGATGTTGTGCGAATGATAAGAAAGAGATGATTGTAGATGTTATGAATGAAAAGAAGCTGGATGTCCTGGCTTTAAGTGAGACAAAGATGAAGGGTGTAGGAGAGTTTCAGTGGGGAGAAATAAATGGGATTAGGTCAGGAGTTTCAAATAGTTAGAGCTAAAGGAGTGGCAGTAATGTTGAATAATCAGTTATGGCAGGTAAAGAGGGAGTATAAATGCTTAAATTCAAGGATTATGTGGAGTAAAGTAAAGGTTGGATGTGAAAAGTGGGTTATAGTAAGTGTTTATGCACCTGGAGAAGAGAGAAGTGTAGAGGAGAGAGAGAAATTTTGGGAAATGTTGAGTGAGTGCGTGGGGAGTTTTGAACCAAATGAGAGAGTACTTGTGGTTGGGGATCTTAATGCTAAAGTGGGTAAAAATATTGTGGAGGGAGTAGTAGGTAAATTTGGGGTGCCAGGGGTAAATGTAAATGGGGAACCGTTAATAGAGCTATGTGTAGAAAGAGGTTTGGTAATAAGTAATACATATTTTATGAAAAAGAAGATAACTAAGTATACAAGGTATGATATAGCACATAATGAAAGTAGTTTGTTAGATTTTTTTTTTTTTTTTTTTTCAACAAGTCGGCCGTCTCCCACCGAGGCAGTGTTATTATTGAAAGAATTAGATTATGTATTGTTAGATTATGTATTGGTGGATAAAAGGTTGATGGGTAGGCTTCAGGATGTACATGTTTACAGAGGGGCAACGGATATATCGGATCATTATTTAGTTGTACCTACAGTTAGAGTAAAAGGTAGATGGGACAAAAAGAAAATGGCAACAGCAAGTAAGAGAGAGAAAAGTGTATAAACTAAGGGAGGAGGAAGTTAGGGTGAGATATAAGTAACTATTGGCAAAAGGTGGGCTAGTGCAAGTAGGAGTAGTGGGGGGGTTGAAGAGAGTTGGTATAGTTTTAAAAATGCAGTATTAGAATGTGGGGCAGAAGTTTGTGGCTATAGGAGGGTGGGTGCAGGAGGAAAGAGTGAGTGAGTGGTGGAATGAAGAAGTAAAGGGTGTGATAAAAGAGAAAAAGGTAGCTTATGAGAGGTTTTTACAAAACAGAAGTGTTAATAGAAGAGCAGAGTATTTGGAGAGTAAAAGAAAGGTGAAGAGAGTGGTGAGAGAGTGCAAAAGGAGAGCAGATGAAAGAGTGAGAGAGGCTCTGTCAAGAAATTTTGCTGAAAAGAAAAAATTTTGGAGTGAGATAAACAAGTTAAGAAAGCCTAGGGAACGAATGGATTTGTCAGTTAAAAACAGAGTAGGGGAGTTAGTAGATGGGGAGCTGGAGGTATTGGGTAGATGGCAGGAATATTTTGAGGAACTTTTAAATGTCAATGAAAAAAGGGAGGCGGTAATTTCATGCACTGGCCAGGGAGGTACAACATCGTTTAGGAGTGAAGAAGAGCAGGATGTGAGTGTGGGGGAGGTGCGTGAGGCATTACGTAGAATGAAAGTGGGTAAAGCAGCTGGAACTGATGCGATCATGACAGAAATGTTAAAAGCAGGGGGTGATAGTGTTGGAGTGGTTGGTATTTTTGTTTAATAAGTGTATGAAAGAGGGGAAGGTACCTAGGGATTGGCAGAGAGCATGTATAGTTCCTTTATATAAAGGGAAAGGGGATAAAAGAGATTGTAAGAATTATAGGGGAATAAGTTTACGGAGTATACCAGGTAAAGTGTATGGCAGTGTTATTATTGAAAGAATTAGAGGTAAGACAGAAAGTAGGATTGTAGATGAGCAAGGAGGCTTTAGAGTGGGTAAGGGATGTGTAGATCAAGTGTTTACAGTGAAGCATATATGTGAACAGTATTTAGATAAAGGTAGAGAAGTTTTCATTGCATTTATGGATTTAGAAAAGGCATATGATAGTGGATAGGGGAGCAATGTGGCAAATGTTGCAAGTGTATGGAATAGGTAGTAAGTTACTGAAGGCTGTAAAGAGTTTTTGAGGATAGTGAGGCTCAGGTTAGGGTGTGTAGGAGAGAGAGGGAGATTACTTCCCGGTAAAAGTAGGTCTTAGACAGGGATGTGTAATGTCACCATGGTTGTTTAATATATTTATAGAATTTTTGCAGATGACACTACATACGTTATCTCGCACCCAAGCCCAGACATACTAGCTAACACTGTAAATACTGAATTGCAGAAAATATCTACCTGGATGATGACCAACAAACTTACTCTCAATATTGATAAAAAATATTTTATCCAGTTTGGGAACAGAGCTACAAACGCACCACTTAACAGAGGGAAAATTCTTAGGAATCCATCTTGACAGTGGCCTCAAATTTCAGACACACATACAACAAATTTCCAAGAAAGTCTCAAAGACCGTGGGAATACTATCCAAGATACGGTACTATGTTCCATAATCAGCTCTCCTTACCCTATATCACTCACTCATATCGTCAGTTTTTTCCCATTATGCACTGCGTGCTGCAGGACCTTTTTTTTTATATGGTGCACACTTACTGCAAAGACCCATTCTCTCATGTGTAGGCCCAAATTTACTGCTCACAGCTTATCTTAGTGAACCGAGCTCATGGCATAGTACTATGGGACTGACCTTTGCTTGAAAGTCATAGTACTACAGGACCCACCCTTGAAAGGTTAAGATGGAGGGTTGAGGATGTTGTAGTTCAGTAGATCATGTGAACTGTGATGTCACCACACTTTTAACGACAGCTGGGCTACACGAGTAAGAAAACTTTTTTGAAACACACAAAACTTATGTCTGAGGTAAGAGATGGCTGGTGTTTAAAAAAAAAGAATTGTATCAATTACATTAACAGCCAGGAAAACCTGGTCTGTATAATCATGGTCAAGTCATGTAATGTGCTCAGACAATGGGAAACATCTCTTGCATGTGATATGCCATTTTCTCAAATTTGTGCATGATGCATTTACTGGTTGTTGAAGTATGTGGTGTAGTTGAAAAAAACTTGTTTGCTAGTCATGATATTTAAAATACAAACTGCATGTGCTGCTTAAATAATGAATATAAAGTTATGCATTTGATGCAGATAACAAAACTTTTATGGTGCTTCTGCTGTTAACCATATGCTTTTGTTTAGTAATTATTACTAACTTAACACTGCCCTTTAATAATCCATTTATTACCATTAAGAAAATTTATAAACAAGGAAAGTCTTTAAACTAAACTAAGAAAAGTAGAGTAAGTAATGATAGTATTGTGTCAACACTTTACAGTGGATAAGATACATGTTTAAAATTTATTTTAACAGATTCACCAACTAGGTAGCTATCAATACTCTAGCTACCTGTATTGTGGTCATATTGGGCCCCATGCTAACCTCCTTAGTATATAGAAATATACCTAGTTGGATAAATCTTGTTATACCAGTATGGTACAGTGATTGGTTTACTATCCTCCTAGCTTTACGACTGTTAGGCCAGTATGGTACAGTGGTTTACGACCAACTTGTTGTAGGTTAAAATTTCATCTGCTCTGGGCTAATCAGAAGAGTAATGGAGACTGAAAACATTAAAAATGCCCTAATTTACTAACAGATGACATAATTATCATATATGGCATAAGGTCATAAAAGAATTCTGTCAGTGGAGGACAAGTGGCTTTAGCTGAGAAAATGGTGTCAAAAGAATTCTAAAAAAAAAAAAAAAAAAAAAAACTGTTGTGGAACATTGAAACAGTATAAAAGATAAAAAAAACATTTGTCTCCATTCGCTCATATCTAACATGTTCACGCACACTTCCTGGAAGTCCAAGCCCCTCGCACACTAAACCTCCTTTACCCCCTCCCTCCAACCCTCCAACCTTTCCTTGGCCAACCCCTACCCCGCCTTCCCTCCACTACCGATTTATACACTGTCATTCTATTTTGTTCCATCCTCTCTACATGTCCAAACCATGAGAGTAACTAAAAGGACGAGGAGTCTGGGGTAGTTTGTCAGTCGAGGGATTTCTATTAGACTGGTCTGTTGGAGCCTCCTTGCCTTGACTGGCAGCATGCACATTGTTATTGCCTGAATTTACTTGAGACATGATTTCAGACAAATGAACGAGAACTCAAAAAGAAAAGAATAAAAGAAAGTATATATAGCACAATACAGCTTAACTGGTATTATCGATTTTAACTACTCTGCATAAGTAAGAAGAATTGCAAGAGATTCACACTTTAAGAAAAGATAACTCACTGGAAATTGACTTGGCAAGAAAAATTAACACATTTATATTCAAAAATCTTACTTTAACTTGTATTAACTGCAAGGTGAGTTTTCTTTACTTTAAATTTCAACAAAAATTGCAACAAGAAATTAATAATTCAATGCAAAAATAATTAAGTAAAATTCAATAATGCTTATGGAAAGAGCAACAATCTGATGAAACAAATCACTAAAATGGAGAATTGCACAAAACAATTAAAATATTCACTGGCAACAATTGAAATAAAGTTACTTCTTAAATCACTGAGAAATTGCACTAGAGTATTACTTATTACTCTTGAAAGAATGACAAATTACTTGAACACATAAGTAAGCACAATAAAATTTATGAAAACAAAATTGAATACTGCAAAAGTTAAATTGCACAAAATCAGTTTCAGGAATTATCAATGGTCAACAAAATTGCACTGGGGAAAAATTTTGCAACACAAGAAACAAAGATATGTATTAGAAATTGACTAGTTTGAACACACTCTTAATTGCAAGCATAGCAAGGTAACTCAATGAAACAATTACTGAAACAATTCACTAAGAACACTGACTTTAATCAAACTTAAGAGTGAACTTGTTCAAACAACACTTTAACATGAATAAAAAATGAACAAGATATTTAACAAGAAAATAAAATACTTACAGGAGCAGGAGTACAAATCGTCAAGGATAAATAACTGTTGGACTTGCAAATTCACGAAAAGTCATGGACTTGAACTTGAGGTAATTAACTTAGCAGAGCAGAAGAAATTAAGGTCTTCAATACAATTTATACGAGTAGTCTGCAAAGGTGAAACACATTAGCACTTTACAAAAATAAACAATTACACAAAACAATAATAAGGTGCAAGGGGAAAAACACTGACTGCAACACATAAGAATTAGCAGGGAAATACTGGGAAAAAGTAAAATTACTTGGAGAAAAAAAAAAAATATTGTTACTGGGACAAGCAAAATTAATTACACAATAACAAACAAGGGTAAACGACTGAATAATACTCTGGGATAGAACACTTAATTCAACACTAGAATTAACAGGAAAACACTGACAAAGCTGGAAAAAAAATGATTGGAATACAACAATAATAAGGGAAATAACACAAGGGATAACTGATTTAAAATGCACACAGCACTCAGTAAAACTATACTTACTGCAGATGGGGTAAAACACAATACTATTTAAATGAAATATGACACATTAATTAATTAGAGACAATACTAGAAAAATTCAAAATTAATGCAAGTAATGAGTTTAACACATAACACTGTCTATAATGTAATCACAAGTCCCAGGATAACACAAGGTTCACTATAATGATCAAAATTTTTCAAGCACTCGCAAATGTCTCTAATTATCTGAAAAAAAAAACCAAGGTAAATGTGTCTAGGCTGTAGCACGTTGATAGCGATGATTGAAGCTGGAGAGGTAGATGGTGGAGAATGTTGTTGTCTGGCTGGTGTCGGCTGCTCCACTACACTCTCTTGTAGAATTTGTGCTTAAATGAAGAATCCACATAGATGTAGGCTTTAATTGTTGGCACACTAGTTGGAAGGTCACAAAGTCTATCTTCACCTTACTATGTGGACCGAAAAGATTGACAATAAACCCAAGAAATTGGGTGAAAATAAGCCCCACGTGTTGCTTTGGCTGCTGCGTGGGTGAGTGAGTCACGAGGTCCTACGCTCACTCTGGCTGGCTTCCACACTACACCACAAGTCTCTTGAATTTAATCTAGGGTTGCTTGGAACACACCCAGAATACCACAGGGAAGGTATTATCACTCTGGACAGCGATACACTGGAGTACAAGACGATAGGAAATACTGGGGACTCACGTGGCTTTGCTGGCTTACTTCTCAGTCAGAGCTGGGTTGGCTTGGCTGGCTAAGTTTCTTCACACAGGTTGACTGGCTTGGTGTCTTATAAATATGAGCACAGCGGGGTTAGTACGCTGGCTCGAGAGCTTGGGTGACGTAGCTGGATGGGCGGCTTGGCTGGCTTGGGCACTCTTCCCCCCTCACAAATTGGCTTATCACGTAGCTTAATTTGCAAAACCCGGGTCTACCCCTCGTAGGTTTTAACAAATAAGGGATAAGGCACATAGCTGACCAGGAAATATTGTAGACAGGCTGACGAATGCTGCTTGGGGTTGGTAGCTGGTAGCGTGTTCTGTGGAGGCATACACTTGCACTGTCTTGGTAGAGTTTATCTCTCCATAAATCCGTAATCGAAAGAATTACGAGCCCACTGCTGTCACCATTTGTTATGTGGTGTTCCTGGAGATAAAAGGTAGTCACAAGGAAAGTCACGGATGGATGGTGAACGCGTATATTAAGTAAGAGAGAGAGAGTAGTACCCAGCCACCTCTGTCCAGTCCTATGCCTATGACGAGAATGAGAGAGACGCTTGTCTCTGCGCGCACACATGCGCGGGCCTCTGATGTCACAAGTAACAAGGAATCACAAATATAGCATAGCTAGAACTACTTATAATACACTACACAAGTGTATCAATATGCTTCAGTACATATTACTGACACAAGCCCCTCGCACACAAAACCTCCTTTACCCCCTCCCTCCAACCTTTCCTATCCCGACCCCTACCCCACTTTCCCTCCACTACCGATTTATACACTGTCATTCTATTTTGTTCCATCCTCTCTATATATCCAAACCATCTCAATAACCCCTCCTCAGCCCTCTGGATAATAGTCTTGGTAATCCCACACTTCCTCCTTATCTCCAAACTATGGATTCTCTGCATTATATTCATACCACACATTGCCCTCAAACATGACATCTCCACTGCCTCCAGCCTTCTCCTTGTTGCAACATTCACAACCCATGCCTCACACCCATACAAGAGCGTTGGTATAACTATACTCTCATACATTCCCCTCTTTGCGCTCATGGATAAAGTTCTCTGTCTCCACAGACTCCTCAGTGCACCTCTCCCCTTTTTCCCCTCGTTAATTCTATGATTCACATCATCCTTCATATACCCATCTGCTGACACATCTACTCCCAAATATCTGAACACATTCACCACCTCCATACTCTCTCCCTCCAGTCTGATATCCAATCTTCCATTACCTATTTTTTTTTGTTATCCTCATCACCTTACTCTTTCCTATATTCACTTAATTTTCTTCTATTACATACCCTACCAAACTCATCAACCAACCTCTGCAACTTCTCTTCAGAATCCCCCAAAAGCACAGTGTCATCAGCAAAGAGCAATTGAGACAACTCCCACTTTGTGTTAGATTCTCTATCTTTTACCCCCACACCTCTTGCCAGCACCCGAGCATTCACTTCTCTTACAACTCCATCTATAAATATATTGAACAACCATGGTGACATCACACATCCCTGTCTAAGGCCTACTTTTACTGGGAAATAATCTCTCTCACCTACATACTCTAACCTGAGCCTCACTATCCTCATAAAAACTTTCACCACTT
The DNA here is from genome assembly GCA_009830355.1 of Cherax destructor. NCBI lineage: Eukaryota > Metazoa > Arthropoda > Malacostraca > Decapoda > Parastacidae > Cherax > Cherax destructor. The sequence goes on from WNWK01008642.1 coordinate 54,533, forward strand.
TCAATAACCTACCTCCTATTCAATACATTTGTAACATCTGCCACATTGCCTCCCTATCCACCCTATCATATGCCTTTTACAAATCCATAAATGCCACCCTTATCTAAATACTGTTCACCTATATGTTTCACTGCAAACACTTGGTCTACACACCCCCTACCCTTCCTAAAGCCTCCATGTTCATCTGCTATCCTGCTCTCTATCTTACTCTAAATTCTTTCAATAATAACTCTACCATACACTTTACCAGGTATACTCAACAGACTTATTCCCCTATAATTTTTACTCTCTCTTTTGTCCCCTTTGCCTTTATACAAAGGAACTATGCATGCTCTCTGCCAATCCCTAGATACTTCCATATATTTATTAAATAAAAACACTAACCACTCCAAAACTGTAGCCCCACCTGCCTTTAACATTTCTATGTTTATCCCATCAATTCCAGCTGCTTTACCCCCCTTTCATTCTACTCACTGCCCCGTGGACCTCCCCCACACTCAACTGGTTCTTCCTCACTCCTATAAGATGTTATTCCTCCTTGCCCTATACACGAAATCAGTTTCTCTATCTTCATCAACATATAACAATTCCTCAAAATATTCCCTCCATCTTCCCGATACCTCTAACTCTCCTCTCCTATTTTTAACTGACAAATCCATTCTTTCCCTAGGCTTTCTCAACTTGTTAATCTCACTCATTCTTCAAGGCTGGCGACATTGCTGACCTGGAGAGTGTTCAAATAACTTTCACAGCACACACAAGTATGATAAAGCTCCTAAATTACTGGGAACGGTTGAAGGTCCTTGATCTGTATTCCCTGGAACGCAGGCGAGAGATATACATGATAATATACACTTTGAAGGTTCTGGAGGGATTGGTACCAAACCTGCACACAAAAATCACTCCCTATGAAAGCAAAAGATTCAGAAGGAGATGCAACATTCCCCCAATGAAAAGCAGGGGCGCCATGAGTACACTGAGAGAACACCATAATTGTCCGGTGCCCAAGACTGTTCAACTGCCTCCCAGCATACATTAGGGGGATTACCAATAGACCCCTGGCTGTCTTCAAGAAGGCACTGGACTGGCACCTAAAATCTCTACCTGACCAACCGGGCTGTGGTTCGTATGTCAGTTTGCGTGTGGCCGGCACTAACAGCCTGGTTGATCAGACCCTGATCCACAATGAGGCCTGGTCTCAGACCGAGCCGTGGGGGCGTTGACCTCCAAAAACCTCTCCAGGTAAACTCCAGGTAATGCCTTGAAATAACCTGTTTCAGTGTTTGACTTAGTGAAGGAAAAGAACACCACAAACAGGAGTAACTAAATTATAAATAAGGAAAATACAGTGGTCCCTCGGTTTTCGCCGAAAATTCGTTCCAGAATGCTGCTCAAGTGCCATTACCGAACGAATTTACTTAAGAAATAATGTCACGTAGGATAGTCTATTTCAGACCTCCAAAAATACACTTGCAACAGCACTTACGAAAATACACTTACATAAATGTTCGAGTTTGGAGATGCACGAAAACCGAGGGACCACTGTATTTTGATAGAACAGTATTTGACATAAGTTTAATACAATATTTTGAGAGACAAATATAAGCAAATATATACATCTTCTTTCAACAAACCAGCCATATCCCACCAAGGATATATATACATATTGACATAAAATATTGAAAGTTTCTGACATATGGGTATCCAGGAGTAATTATAGAGATTCACTCAATATAGTATGTCATTCGATATAAAAGAAATTTGTACAGTATACTTTCAGCTCTCAGTGAAGATTTAGATAAATGGATGGGGATATGAAAAACTATGATCACATTTTAAATACTTGTGAATACGATTGTAAAATTTCAGACATGCTGCTGTTACAATAAGGCTAAAAAGCTAAAAAAAAATTAAACAGGAAGACAGCACAAAAAACACTTTCACCAGCTGATAGAAGACATGGCCTTATGGAAGATCCTAAAAATATATGATGAAATTAGATTTCTGATCACCATAAACAAATTTACAATTGCTAACATTAGGAGAAAGATGCTTAAAGAATATGTACTAGATTTTTTTTAATATATCCTATTCCATTGTTCTGCCATTGAAAGGAGCTAATTTTAGGTTAGGTTTGGAAATGGCTACAAATTTTATGGTACATTAAATACTGAAAACTGACCACTGTAAGCATAGCTACAAGAAACCACAATACAGGTGGGGATTGAACTCTCAGTAAGTGAGTGGTAAAACTCCAGGCCAGTGCATAAGCCACTGGACCAGCTGGCTACAGTAAGATCATCCAAGTAGGTATATATATACACCATAGGGAGGTTATAAATGGTATATAAATATACCTAGTTGGATGAATCTTATTGTAGCCATGCTGGCCCAGTGGCTTACACACTGGCCTGGAGATTTGAGACTCACTTGCTGCAAGTTAAAGCCCCACCCATACAGTGGTTTGTTTGCAATCGTGTCATCGCGATTTCGTGAGTCATAGCTACAAGAAGTAACCATGTTTCTCTATTAGTTATTTGTGGTATCAAGGTTGAGAGGAAGAGGGTATAAAACAAACTGATTTGGTATCAGTATCTGAATTACAGAAAATTGATATTTGTAGTAATGTTAAATTTTCTTTTTTAGGGGGGAAGTACAGGTATGAAGTTTTTTAAAACAAAATTAACTATTTAACTGATTCTGATTTCTACAAATAAAAGTATTCTGGATTCAAATTTAAAGTTAAATATTTTAATTGATAAAAAAAATATTACTCTGACTTACAGTATTTTGTTTGAACAAATGAAAGCTTTTTCTTGTTTGAAAGATCACTTAGTATTACAGTATGTAGCTTAGCTTTTAAACTGAGAATTGAGAACCCACACTCCACACATGCAGGATGATGGCTTTATGGATATGGAAGACTTCTTTGGTGGTAGTTTTGGTGGTAACCACTTTGGCTCCCATGATTCATTCTTTGGGGGTGGCCACTTCCAGCATGCAGACCACATACGGAGACACCGCGAGGCTCATCAGCGAGCACACCAGCAACAGCATTATCAGCAGCAGCACCATGGCCACTTCAAACAGGGAACCCATGCTCAAAGTGGTGCATCTGGTGGAAGGACCTGCAGGACTGTTACGCAGAGGGTTGGCAACATGGTCACTACATATACCACTTGCAGCTAACTATTTAATTTCCTTAAATTAAAACTGTCTTCTTACCCCTTGATGGTGTAACCTTGTAGCTGTATCATACATGTCAAGTGTGAGCTAGTGTGGTTAAACTTCATTACAACATGTCTGCAATAAATGTATAGCTGTGAATGATAAAGCATAGTCATGCCAATCTTAGGTGTTAAGCAGTACACAGTTGGTATGAAATGCCAAGTTGTTTTGGCAACTATTTACAGTTTTGAAGAAAATTTCCAATGTGGCTTTAGATTTACTTCAAACTTGTCATGTTTAACAGTGTCATGCCTGATTCTTCTGCATGATATTACTTCAAACATCTTTTCATAATAGTTCCTTCTTTAATAGTTATTAGTGGAGATGAGAAATAACTGTGAAGTGAATAACTGTAGAAGAAATAAAGAAGCTAACCAGTTTAAAGTAAAAGGGTTAATTGTTAATACAGGTCGGCCATCACTAATCCAGCATCATTGGGACCTGTAGTGTGCCGGATTAGTGAGTTTGCCGGATTACAGAGTTAGAATACACTTATTTAACCTATCAATAGAGAGACTTTCTGCTACATCTTAATTATTTTCATCACTGCTTTCTCCTCCACTGGCTTGCTGCTATGGATTTGCAACCATCTGCACGATTTCTGAATCAGTATAATGATGAAGTTTGAAATTATGCTAGCTGAAATTAGTGCCAGATTACTGATGGAACCGGATAACTGATTGCCGGATTAGTGATGGCCGACCTGTACTTGAAAATAAATGTCAGTTTGAATGGTAAAGAAAGTGCCTGAATATTAATGACTTGAGATTGTAATATGATTATTAGGGATATGCAGAAGGACTTAATGTATGTTATGACTAAATGATAGAGATGTGCAGAGTACAATAAATACATTTATAATTACCAAATATATACAGTGATCATATAGTTGTCTCCTTTAAGAAGCACGCAAGTTTCCCCGTCTTCTAATAACATGTTCATTTTTCCACTATAATCTACCTTGTCCATAATTACTATCACATTTGCTTTGTCTGTTTCGTAAGGTGAAGTCCAGGATCTTTCCTTAATTCATGGTATAACTTAACAATTGTCATCAAAGATTTGTTAAGTTATACCATGAATTAAGGAAAGATCCTGGACTTCACCTTAGGAAACAGACAAAGCAAATGTGATAGTAATTATGGGTCCGTGCCGTAGTTCTATGGCTTTGAGTTCAGGGTCCAAACTGTAGTTCTACGTTATGAGCTCAGCTCACTCAGATAAGCTGTGAGCGGTAAATTTGGGCCTGGATATGAGAGAATACATCTATGTAGTAAGTGTGCACCACATAAAACAAATCCTGCAGCACACAGTGCATAATGAGAGAAAAAAAACTGAAACCGTAATTTTTTATTAAAACAGCGACTTTGCAGTGTTTTTTCGTGTACTTTTTATAGTTGTATTTGCGATTTCTTGATCTCATTTGATAGAAAGGAAGATATATTACAGATATAGAGATGATTTTGATTGGTTTTAGTATTGAAAATGGCTTGAAACTGAGCTCAAAGTAGCGGAAATGTTAAGTTTTTGCCAATGTTCAAGAGTAAGCAAATGACCTCACACGTCTAATACGTGCCAGCTGGTGGGTCTAATATATGTTCACAAATGTGGTGATATTATTTGTACAATTATTACAATATTACATAACAGTAAATCTTCCATTTTTTGGTTTGAATAAAAATTCATTATGTGAATAAAAAATCAAAATGGAATTCATTTGTAAAGTTTGAAAACGTAACTAATGAACAGAGGAAATGTTAGTTTAGTGCCAGGAATGCCTGCATTGTTTATTCTGCACCCTATTTTGAAATTGGAATATTTTGAACTTTGAGTTAAATTGGCTAAATTACCAATTTCCAATCACTTTATTTTGTAGTTGAAACAGTTGACTGGGCGATTTCTTGTGCTCAATCGATAGAATAGAAGTAATACTAGTGAAATAGCAAAGAATTTGGTCAACTGGAATAATGTAATTGGCCTAAAATGGGAGTCAAAGTTGGCAAAATCACCGATGTGTAAATATCGCTGACGCATCAAAATTCGCGAGAGCATAATTTTGTCAATTTTCAATCAAATTTCGTACTTTTTGTTTTATTACCTTCAGAAAAAGATTCTACCATTTCATAAGAAAAAATAAGATTTTTTTTTTTTAAATTCTTGGCCTTGGACCCTGAAAGGGTTAAAGGAGACAACTATATGATCACTGTACATATTTGGTAATTGCAAATGTATTGTACTCTGCACATCTCTAACATTTAGTCATAAATTACAATGTACATTAAGTACTTCTGCATATCCTTAATCATATTACAATCTCAAGCCATTAACCCTTTCAGGGTCCAAGGGGGGTCTCCAAAACTCGTTCTCAGGGTCCAAGAATTTAAGGAAAAAAAAAAAAAATCTTATGAAATGATAGAGAATCTTTTTCCGATCATAACGCCACAAAAATTTTGAAATTTGATCGAAAACTAACGGAATTATGCTTTCGTGAAGTTATCGGTATGGATGACATTTACGCATCGGCGATTTCGTCCACTTTGAGCCCTATTTTCGGCAAATTCCAATGTTTCAGTCTACTAAAATTATAGCTATGTCGCTAGAACTCCATTTCTTCTATCGATTGAGTACAAGAAACTGCCTATTTACCAATTACAACTACCCAAAATAGTGGTCAGAAAATGGCAATTTGGCCAATTTCACACAAATTTCAAACGATGCCAATTTCAAAATAGGGTCCAGAATAAACAAGGCAGACATTCCTGGCACTAAAATAACATCTTCTCTGTTCATTAGTCACGTTTCCAGGCCCCTCTTCCATTACTTTTACTTATCATTTTGAATTTTTATTCTCACAAAAAAAATAGAAGATTTACTGTTATGTATACAACTGAATCATTGTAAAAATGGTATAAACAATATCAGAGCACTTGTGTATGAATATTAGACTCACCAGTTGATGTGTATTGGACACATGGTGTGATTTGTTTACTCTTGAACATCGTCAAAAATCGAACATTTTCGCTACTTTGAGATCAATTTCAAGGTACTTGTCATTGTCAAACTAATCAAAATCATCTCTATTTCTGTAATATATCTTCCATTCTATCAAATGAGACCATGAAAACGAGAATACATCAATAAATACAATACGAAAATAGACTTCAAAGTCGCTGTTTTAAACCAAAAATACGGTCAGTTTTTTTTTTCTCATGCACTGTGTGGTGCAGGAATTTTTTTTATACTGCGCACACTGACCGCACAGACCCATTCTATCACATCTAGGCTAACAGCCTGTTTCTGCTTGATTTGAGGGCGCTAGAATTTAGGCCTACTAGTACGTCAATAACCCCAGGGCGTAAGCCGTACTAGTACGTCAATAACCCTGAAAGGGTTAATATTCGGGTACTTTTTCTTTACCATTCAAACTGTGTCATTTATTTTCAAGTACTAACAATTAACCCTTTTACTTTAAACTAGTTAACTTCTTTATTTCTTACATGCCCCTTAAGGTATGGGCAGCTTTCATTGCTTTTCAAGAAAATTAAATACAGTGGACCCCCGGTTAACGGCCATAATTCGTTCCAGAATGCTGTTCAAGTGCCGTTACTGAATGAATTTATTAACTTAAGGAATAATGTACATTAGAGTAGTCTTTTTGGCCCCAAACATACACTTACAAAAGCACTTAAAAAAAAATACACTTGCATAATTGTTAGTGTTTGGAGCCGGCCGTTAAACAGGGGTCCACTGTATGTCAGTGTGATTGATTTTATAGATCATTCACTTTTAACCCTTAAACTGTCCAAACATAGATCTACGTTTGCACCGCTAGCGCTTTGAACGTAGATCTACGTTTTACATAAAGCATGTAAAATAAAACGTGGATATACGTTTGGAGCGCTAGCGGTGAAAACGTAGATCTATGTTTGGACAGTTTAAGGGTTAAATAATGTTAGATAAAAGATGAATGGTTTTTCTTGATATTTGGAATTGGGATTGAAAAGTTTTTAGTTTAATACTGGAAGTCTGAATTATGATTTGGGCTTGAATGTAATTTTGTTTAACAATCCAGTAACACCATATAAGAAAGATATTTTCAACCAAATCATTTGTAAATTTGTTCAGTTCATCATTTATTTTAACATCCACTTTAAGTGTGGTTGTCATTGACTCTACTTACCTGAAATACAAATGGAAGGGTAAATATCCCTTTTCCAAGATGGATATGCAAATATTTTCAAATTGTAAATGGTAATGAATAAACGTGTAAGTAAGAATGCACTAGTATATAGTAGCACGTTTGATGGCTAGAGGAATGGTTTATGGAATGTTACTTTGTAATAACTCTGGGACTAGTCAGTAGCTTAGTCAGGTTAAGATTTAAGACAAATTATTTCAGACGAAGTTATTTGTTCCTTTTAGTTTTAAGGCTGATTTATTAGTGATGAAAGTCCAGTTTATTATAAGCTAGTAATATATATCTTTCATTATACATATTACTATTGTTTCTTTGTAAAAATTTTAGTATTCTCTTCATTTTGTTAGAAAAGACAAATTCTGTGGTTACTGTCAATTTTGTGTACGTACATGTAAGAGAGAGAAGCTGATGTAGCTTTATAAAGACTACATCTGAAATTTTTTGTACATGTAAGAGAGATAACAGGAGAAGCTTTCACATGCAAGAGAGAGAACAGGGGAATTGGATGTAGCTGATGTAGCTTTCATAAAGACTACATCTGAAATCCTTATTAAATGTAAACTAGCTTAATAACCAAAACTGAGAATGAGACAAATTTGCATGGAGACAAAGCCAGTGTTTATTAGTACTGTATATTGTTTGAGTCACCGACTCAGCTCCTCTTTATTAGTCTAAAAATGAGAAGCTTGTGTAGAACAACAAGACAGTTGACCAAAGTCATTTGCAGGAACAAGTGTCTTCAGGTAAAAGGTCGTTATTGAATTGGGTTGCTACCTGTACTGGGTTTGAGAAAGAAGTTTTGACTAGAGCATAGCTAACTCCAGGATTTTGTGCATACACTACATACAATTGATTTTTTATATAACTTTTTCAAAAAGGGTCTCTTTATTCAAGAGGTTAGACATTTTGTCCTTTTCCTCAGATTGAATTTAAATGCCCCAATTCTCCCTTCTTCGGTGTGAGTGATAGTAAAAGTGTTGAATGATGAAAGTTTTTTCTTTTTGGGTTTTTTTCTTTTTTGGGTCACCTGCCTTGGTGGGAAACGATCTACATGTTAAAAAAATTAAATAAAGGAATTGGCAGTTTAGTATCAGTTACTATTGTGTTAATTATATTTTTCTTTTTGGTTCTTGCTTGGATCTTCTGCTCCTAACTTAGGTTAAGAGTCTTGTCATTTATTATATTTTTCTTGCATTCCTTCCTCTTCAAGGGGGGCTCCTTGTAGTGGCGAAGCTCTTGGTCTGAGAAATTGGAACTTTTGGTCTTCTTCCTCAGACTGAACCTAATTACCCCCCAATCCTTCCTCCACATTCCCCCCCTTTTTTTCCCTTTTCCTCCCCCCTCCCCATTTTTCCTATCCCATTTGTGGCCTCTGGGGTCCTCCCCTCTGGCATTGCGGTTACTAGGTGGGGGAGGCATGCCGGTGTTCATCCCACTCTGTGGAGTCCCTCGGGGGTGGTGTGGTTTGCCATGGAATCTGAATTGTCTGAAAGTGCCCTGCCTCCTTCCCGGATGTCCGAGAAGTGGACGGGGTGCCCTTCAGATAATGGGTGAATCTCTGGAAGCTGCCTGTCAGTTCTGGGAGATGGCAGCCGAAGGAGGTATGCTTTGTGGCGGGTTTCCGACTGCCCTTTTGTCCGCCAAGGTGGCTCGGTAGATGTGAGGCTGCTATCCTTGAGCGCTGTTTTACTGGCATGAAGGGTAGGGTATAGCACGGGTTCCATGCTGCATCTTCACTGCCGGTGGGCTCGAGGCCCTCTCAGATGAGGGGATGAGCTTCCAGCCCTTCCCTGCCTCCTAGTGACTGTTCCTCCACTGTCCCTCTTATTTTGTTCTTTCCTTCTTTCTTTTTTTCTTAAAATAACAAGAAAGGAGATAACACAGAAGACGCACCTTTATTATGGAGTCTTCTCCCATTGAAACCCTTCCTCCTCCCAGGCCCCTTTCTGATTCCCCACACTGTTCTGACCTGGCTTCGTTATCGGACCATACTCTCGACAATTCTCATACCCCTGTATGACGCTTCGTCACCTGCTTCAGTTGCTGCGACGTCACCCGCTTCTGTTCAGGCTGCTGCTTCCAGCACGTCTTTCACAATGTGTCCGGCTTGCCCGAGTACGGTGCGACGGTTTTCGGATCGCCCACCTTCCTCGGGTCAGACCGCCCGTGGTACTACTCCTAAACGTCCAAGACAACCTACTGACAACAGTTCGTCGATGACCGCTCAAAAACGACCTACGCGACACTACCTTTGCATACAACAAGTGCGCAATGGACAAAATTCTTTTTTTACAAACGACGTCTCAAACTGATTATCTTTCTGATCATTGAATTGGTAACTCTTTTATGGCATGTTGGCCAAAATGTATGCTTCCACGCTTTTCGAAGTGGAGTGCCTGTTGTAACAGTACAGAATTCAGAACAAGCTTATGCTCTCTCCCGTATCACTTCCATTGATAACATACCACTCACCGTTCGTAAGCACACTACTCTTAATTCTTGCAGTTGTACAGTGGTCTTATCGTGTACCATTGCACAGTGATTTTTTGTCTTGCGGCGATGATATTTTGGAACAATTAACCCTTCAGAACCTCCCTATTCTTAAGGTGGATACATCCTGCCGCTTGTGGGCGGAGGTGTTTCCCTAGTAACATCGCTCGTTTAACCTTTGATTGCCGTGAGCTTCCGTCCTCTGTATATATTGCAGGCCATCGCCTAGAGGTCTGTCAAGTAGTTCTCACTCCCCAACAGTGTCGTAATTGCTGGCTTTTTGGGCTGTCCTGCTAAACACTGCAGATCTGCGGCAGAATGCCCGGTCTGCGGTGTGGCGGATCATTCCAATACGTCTTGTAGTCTTCCCCCCTCCTGTCTCAATTGCAAGGAACCTCATCCTTCCTTTTCACGCCGTTGTCAGGTCTATCGTAATGAAAGAGAGATCTGTTATCTTAAAGAGCTTGAGGGCCTTACTTATACTATGGCTGTCTCAGCTCCGCCTTCAAGGAAAACTTCATGTCCTATATACTCGGGTAGCCCGAAGACCTCCAACTTCGATGGTCCTCTGCATCCGTGTCATCAAAGGTCACCCCAGTTTCTAATTCTTTTGCGGTTTTATCATCCGACACTCCTACCTCCGCACCACTTCCTGCTGCTGCTTCATCTCACTTGCTTACCCCCAGTCTACGAGACCTCGCAGACCTACATTTTCTTTGCATCCATCACCTGTACAGTTGAATCTATCTTCTACCTCTTAGCCTAGTTCTCACTCCCTTTCCAGCGTTCACACGAAGGTGGAGGTTTCAACTCAGTCCTTGTGTAGTCCCCTCTTCCCCTGTTTTTCCCTCATCTTCCATAATTACCCTCCAATCCCCTTCCTCTCCTGTTACACTGCAAGACTATTCTACCCCTGCCAACACATCTCTCCAAGTTCATACTCCCTACATCCCTCAGACCTCTTTGGTTGTCTCCATAGTTACTCCGACCTCTACTTGCCATGCCTCTTTTGTCTGACATCATGGCATCGTCGGCTTCCTTAACAGCTGAGACATTAGATGCTATCTCCAGCTATATTGCGGAGACAACACCCCCGATGGACAGCAACACGCCTCCTTCTACCCTTTCTCTTTTACGACCCTCACAACAATCGCTTCCTCCACAACAGTCTAAGTCTTCTTTGCTTACACGCTTACTGTTGCCCCCACACGTTGACTTTACTGATCCTAAAATCCCACGAGTTTTATCGTTTCTTATTGTTACCATTTTATTTCTGTACATAATGTCTTTTCTACAATGGAATATTCGTGGCCTTAGGGGCAATCAAGGAGAACTCCAAGTGTTGCTCTCCCAGTTGTCCCCAGTATGTGTTGGGTTACAAGAGCCCAAACTTCGTTCTGCTGTCATTCGCCCCGTTTCGGGCTATGAGCTGTTACATTCTTCCGATCATTTACCTGACAAATCATTTAATGAAAGCGCGCTTCTTGTGCGTGTTGATATACTGTATCAACAAGTTTTTGTTCGTTCCCCGTTGCATTATACTGCAGCTCGTATTTATTTACATAGATGGCTTACGGTTTGCCCCCCTCTATCTTTCTCCCTCCGGTGCATTCTGTATCTGATGTCACGTTTTTAATTTCTTCTCTACTGCCGCCCATCTTAGGTGATTTTAACACTCACCATCACCTGTGGGGAGGGTCCCACTGCGGTGGTAATCAGTTGGAGAGACTTCTCGTTTCTCATCCTCTTCGTGTTTTAAATATGGGTGCTCCTACCCATTTCGACTCTCTCACTCAGTCTCTCAACTGCATTGATCTTTCTATTTGTTCCTCGCCCATTGCACTTGATTTTGCATGGTCTGTTCTTCCAGATTTACATGATAGTGATCACTTTCCTATTCTTACTTCTACTACATATACCCGTCCGCTTCGTAACCCTCGTTGGCAATTTGCTCGAGCAGATTGGAACTTATACTCCCATCTTACCACCTGTTGTGAGGATCCCTTTCATCCTCTAATGATGAACTGGCACACCAATTCTTGACCTTCATCATAACTGCGGTGACGCGTTCTATCCCCCAAACCTCTGGTAGGCATTCTCAGACATGCGTACCTTGGTGGTCTCCTACATGCACTCATGCAGTGCGTTTAAAACGTGCGGCATGGGACCGCTGTCTATATAAGCGTACTGCGGAGCGTCTGTTAGATTTTAAACGGGCAAGGGCAGTTCCTTGCCGTGTCATCCGCGACGCTGAATGCACTTGTTGGCGAGACGACATGTCTATTATTACCTCGTCATCCCCTATGTGCACGATTTGGAAAAAGGTGTGGAAGTTGTGTGGCAAGTACACTCCGAAAGAAGGCCTTGGTGTGACAGTAATATATGCAGTACTTAAAATTGTTTAGTCTCCATGCAAATTGTGGCTCTAACCATTGTTAATTATATTTGTTTAGAAATCTGAGAGAGTAACTTAGAAGCATCTATTGCGTGATAAATGTGTGTAAAATTTTATGGTGATGGATATTTGTTTCCCATGTCTGTGATATATCTTTAGTATTCTTTGTGGAATTTGAATGTTTAAATATACATTTTGAAAAAATCATTGTATATATTGAAAATAAAAAATACATATTTTTATACATATATGTCTTTCACTTAATTATCTAATGTTTTATGATGCATAATGAGGAAATACCTGACAGGTAACTGTTTTCCTTTCAATATAAATGATTAGTGAACCCTCTCCTAGTCTGGTTGATGCTAGTTAATATTGCTGAAAGCTGCCCTCAAAACTTAAAGACCTTTATACCTTACCTTTGAAGAGTTTTGAGAGTTTCACTACTCTGAGCCTGGCCATATGACAGGCTTGTCTGGTGCTTGCTTGGTCAACGAGGCTGTTGCTGGTAGAGGCCTACTGCTCCACATATCCATCACAGCCTGGTTGATCTGGCACCTGGTGAAGATACTTGTCTAGGTTCCTCTTGAAGGCTTTGCACTTGTTCCAGCTGTGTTATTGATATCTTCTGGTAATATATTGAATAGTCTAGGACACTGGATGTTGATACAGTGTTCCTTTATTATCTTCTTTGCACCCCTGCTCCTCACTGGGTTTATTTTGCACTTCCTCCCATCTCTCTCACTCCATAACCTACATTGTTTTATATATACAGTGGTCCCTCGACTAATGATAATTCCACAACAAAAAAATTGTGTAACGAAAGTTTTTTTTCAGTAAATATTTTTCTCAAATAGCGATAATTAACTTGTGTAGCGAACGTACCAGACCTGTCCGCCTGCCCCGCGCTTGCGCGGTGAGGCAGACAAAACTTAACTTCTACAATGTTGTTTGAGATTATAGGGACACTGACAAGAGCACCATCCTCTGCCACCATCTCCTCCAAGGTATGTAAGTGTAAGTCTTTCTTATTTATATAAGTGTGAATATTTCTTATTTATAAATTATGCACATTGTTTGTGTGATAGTGTTGGTTGCTTTCTGCTGAAACTGACTACCACCACGGCTTATGGTCAGTGGCTCTTATACCCAACAACAACGAACACACTACCACCAGTCTTACATCGTAATGACATGTTTTATTCATTCTAGAGTTTATATCATGTTTCTATGTTATTAATATTGTTTATTATGTCATATTAGATTAATTGTGCTAGATAAATATGCTGTAGAGTTGATATTATTGTCATATTGAAGGACTATTTTGTCCTCTCTCCAAACAAACACTCTCATACGCCAACAAGTCTTCAATAAAGGTAAAACTTATTTAACTGTTCATTTGTCCATTATAATTAGTGCTTTATATTTATTTCTCATTGTTTTCTGTATGTAAAACTATAGTATTTATTCTTTAAAAAAATGAATTTTTTGTGAAAATTTTTGGGTGGAAACTGATTAATTGTATTTACATTATTTCTTATGGGAAATAAGGTTTTGAATTACAAATTTTTCGTTTTAAGAGCTAGCTCCTGGAACGGATTAATTTTGATAATCGAGGGACCACTGTAAGTCATGATGTACCTACACTATTCCTCTTCAAGGGGGGCTCTTGGTCTGAGGAATTGGACCTTTTGGACTTCCTCAGACCAAACCTAATTACTCCCCAATCCTCCCTTCATTATCCCATCCTCCACATTTCCCCTTTTTTTTCCCTTTTCCTCCCCCTCCCCTTTTTCCCATTCCATTTGTGGTCTCTGGGGTCCTCCACTCTGGCATTGCAGTTACTAGGTGGGGGGAGGCGTGCTGGAGTTCATCCCACTCCGTGGGGTCCCTCGGGGTGGTGTGGTTTGCCGTGGAATCTGAATTGTCTGAAGATGTCCTGCTCCCTTCCCGGATGTCTGAGAAGTGGACGGGGTGCCCTTCAGACAATGGATGTATCTCCGGAAGCTGCCTGTTGGTTCTGGGAGGTGGCAGCTGAAGGAGGTATTGTCGTGTGGGTATTGAGAGAGGTAAATATGGTTGTAAGTAAACTCACGGATGGATGGTGGAGTAGATATATTACGTGAATGGGAGAGATACCAGGCCACGTCTGTTCAAGGGTAGGTCTACAGCGGTTCTGAGGCCGACGCCTGCCTTTGGGCATACACATGCGCACAAGCGTCTGACGTCACTCGCAAAGTGACCGGCTATGTAAAGCTAGGAAGATTCTAATACACTACACAAGTGTATATATATTACTGACACGACAGCTCGGCCATGTTACGTATGACATCTCGACATACTAGACAACTCTATAGGCTGAACAGACAGGTGGCACTGGGTGACTATACAATAGCAAACACATTATAACTTAGAACTAATCAAGATTAATCTTACTATCACACTTCTTGAATTAATGGTTCTTAAGAGAATGTAAATGGGTCTTGAGATAATTCATTATATATATATATAACAATTACAATTTGATATTTGATCGATCAATCTGTATTCATGCACTCAACGGATTCTGAGGAAGAATAAATATATTTACAAGTAAGAAAGTTTTAACAGAAAAGAGAGACTCGGCTAGCACGGTCAACTGTTAAAACTCAGAACTCGGAGGGAACATGAACATACACAAAAAAAATTCTAGATATTGAACATCTAATAACAAAACAGTCGACAATTTCTCTTAACTCAATCATCTAATTATACAGTCTATTTACATTTAACCCCAACTCTGCTAGGGTAAGATTTATGTATGCAGAATGGTTATCATCTCTGGGTGGATCAAAATCTTTTGCTATTGGCAACTCATACCTAGGTTGATTAGCTTCGACATGGGTATTTACACAAGAAACTTGAGGATTTCTCAATACTTGTCGTGTATGCAAGGAGTAACGACAATCAGGTTGTTCCTCTGACTCACTACTAGAAGTTGAAGGTACAGGGTCAGACGGATTATCATTGTCAGTCACAACAGTCTGGTTGTCAGGGACTTCGTCTTCGTCACGTACTATAATAATAATAATAGTGAACCCCCGGTGCTTGACGGCGTCGGAGTTCGGCCAAATCGGTGTTCAACGGTTTTTTTTTACAATATTTTTGGCTCGGTATTAGGCGGCCACTCGGAGTTGGGCGAGTTGGCTATCCGTCCCGGACGCGTACGCGTGGGGCTGTGGCCCAGCTGGGCGCCCAGGCACTCGGTGTGTTATTGTTTACGAGCGAGCGACCACTGCCCACGCATTCATACAATATATAGTGTATATTGTCATTATTCCAATGTTTTTAGTGCTTGCAACTGCTAAATAAGCCACCATGGGCCCCAAGAAAGCTCCTAGTGCCAAGCCTGTGGTAAAGAATGACAGAAATACGGTAGAATTGAAGGAGCTGGCTGGTTGGTTGGCTGCCTGGCTGGCTGGTTGGCTGGCTGGCTGGTTGGTTGGTTGGCTGGTTGGTTGTTTGGCTGGTTGGCTGCCTGCCTGGCTGGTTGGATGGTTGGTTGGTTGGTTGGCTGGCCTGTCTGTGTGTGTCTGTCACACACGTACACATAAATACAATTATACATAGTGTAAATTACCTAGGATATCCCAAAAAATCGAGACTGGCAAATAATGTGTGTCAGGACTCAGATGTGAAGCAGTGACTACCGAGTCTTGTAATATGTGTTGGATCTCTCTGAGACAGATAGACAAACAGATACAGACAGACAGATAAAACAGTGAAAACAAATAAAGCCTAGGCTAACCCGTCACCCCTTGCTGGGAGGGAGGGAGGGAGGCAGGCAGGGAGGGAGGGAGGGAGGGAGACCGGCAGGGAGGGAGGGAGGGAGGGAGACCGGCAGGGAGGGAGGGAGGCAGGCAGGCGAAGGCATTGTACCCTCATCAATGTCAACACTAATTAGTTTAGCGATAATAATAAGATAAGAGGACGCTCACCCCTCATCAATGTCACCTCTTGTAATTAGATTAGTGATAAGACTGGGGCCCCTTGTACCAGCTGGTCACCATACTTCAATAATTATTATTATTAGATTCTCCCTGTACCCTAGGTAATTTACACTATGTATAATTGTATTTGTGTTCCTGTGAGATAGTCAGTCAGCCAGCCAGCCAACCAGCCAGCCGTCCAGTTAGCCAGCCGGCTAGCTGGTCAGCCGGCTGGCCGGCCATCCATCCATCCAGCCGGGTGTTCAGCCAGTCAGCCGGCTGTCCAGCCAGCCAGCTGTTCAGCCAGCCAGATGGTCAGCAAGCCAGCCGGCTGGCCGGCCATCCATCCATCCAGCCGGCTGTTCAGCCAGTCAGCCGGCTATCCATCCATCCAGCCAGCCGGCTGTCCATCCATCCAGCCAGCCGGCTGTCCATCCAGCCAGCCGGCTGTCCATCCATCCAGCCAGCCGGCTGTCCATCCATCCAGCCAGCCGGCTGTCCATCCATCCAGCCAGCCGGCTGTCCATCCATCCAGCCAGCCGGCTGTCCATCCATCCAGCCAGCCGGCTGTCCATCCATCCATTCAGCCAGCCAGCCTGCCCCAGTCGCCGGCACAATTCCAAACATTCGCCAGAAACAGAACTCTCTGGAACACTTTTTTGAGCAACAGGGGTCCAGTGACTCTCAAGCTGGTCCTAGTGGCATTAAAAAACAAAGAAGGGAAGTAACCCAGGGAAAGGACTTTGTACCTGAAGTCTTTATGGAAGGGGATTTCCCTTCCAAACAAAAGCAACTCTTCCATCCTCTCCCCTCCTCCCGTCTTCCACACATCAACAACTCTTCAATAAAGGTAAGTGACATGTTATTACTGTTTTATTCTTCATGTCTTATTGTTTTCTGTGTAATTTAATGTATATTTAATGTACAAAAATATTTTAATACTTTTGGGTGTCTGAAACGGATTAATTTTATTTCCATTATTTCTTATGGGGAAAATAGAATCGGAGTTCGACCAAACCGGTGGTCGACGGGCCCTCTGGGACGGATTACCGACGAGAACCGGGGGTCCACTGTAGTTTATTTAGACATGGTACAATGATACATAGTTAGGTAGACATGATACATAGGTATAAATGAGATGTAC
Source organism: Cherax destructor (assembly GCA_009830355.1). Lineage (NCBI taxonomy): Eukaryota > Metazoa > Arthropoda > Malacostraca > Decapoda > Parastacidae > Cherax > Cherax destructor. The sequence goes on from WNWK01008642.1 coordinate 71,956, forward strand.
ATGCCAAAAGCCCCTAATATGCTGTGCATTGTGGGCAGTCTTAGGACTATTTAATAGTAGACTACATGGTAAAAAATTATGGTTGATAATTTATAAAATAAGTATAATTGTGTATCTAAGTTATAAAATTTGAATATAAGTTGAACATAATAATTTATTAATTGTACCAATGCAACTAATTGAGTGAGATAACAATTTAAAACAATTAATTGCATTGCAGTTACAGTTTACGTGGTCATTATAATGTAAATGTTATAGAAACAGTTAGCTTAGTATGTATTATTCATAACAGGTTTTTACATTTAAGTGGTTAATCAGGTTTTTACATTTAAGTGATTATTATACTTTGTTGGGAATGTTTGATATTGAGCAATTAGGTTTGGGTGGTGAGAAGGTGTTTTTTTAGCATCGTTTTGAATTGGGGTACAGGCAGGGTTTCTTTAGCAATGACAGGTAATGAATTCCAAATTTTCATGCCTTTTATATGCATTGAGTTTTTACATAGTGTTAGATGGACACGGGGAACATTGAGGAGTGATCTGTGTCTAGTGTTATGGTCATGTGTCCTGTTAAAATTGGTAAGGAGAAGTTTGAGTGGTTGGTTAATATTTGCATAGTGTTCTATGTATGTAATAGGCACAGTAAAAAGTATGAATGTCTTGTATGGTGAGTAAGTTTAGGTTTTTAAATATTAGTGGAGTATGTTGTCTGGAGTGTGAATTTGTTATTCTAACTGCTGCCTTTCGTTGCGTTATTAATGGTCTGAGATGAGTTATTGATGTAGAGCCCCATGCACAGATTCCATAGGTGAGGTAGGGGTAAATGAGTGAGTGATATAGGGTAAGGAGAGCTGGTTGTAGAACATAGTACAGTATCTTGGATAGTATTCCCACGGTCTTTGAGACTAACTTCATATGATCTAAATGCGATTCTTTACACTGACTCGTTCTAAGTTCTCTAACTTTATACTTATTGCCATTGATATGTTTGACTACTCGATATGGACCAACAAACTTTTTGTCTAATTTAGGCATTGCAGAAGTTTTATTAAAGTTAGTAATCATTACTCTCGAACCTACTTTAATTTTAGTTGGTTTAGCTCGAGAATTAGTTACTCAAGTAAATTCTACTGTTGATTTATGAAGCGTTTCACGGATTCTTCTGAAAACACACTGAGCTTGGCTGGTACTAGTTGCTACGAAATCATCAGAATTATAAGACTGTTTTGGGTTGGAATATAGCAACTCATAAGGCAAATGCTTGTCAACACCATAAAAGGCATAATGTGGTGTATCACCTATAGAGGCATTAAAAGCAGAACTTATTGCACATTGAACATCGGGTATAACCTCATCCCAGGTTGAACTATTGGGATTGACAGTTGCTCTCAAAACATAGAGTACTTTTTTATTGGTTCTTTCTGCTAAACTATTGCTGGCAGGATGGTGGGGAACAATGGTTGATTTAGTAATCTTATACAAGGCGCATAGGTTTTCTAGAATCTCGTTGCAAAACTCTCCTCCATTATCAGACACTAAGGATTTAGGGGTGGTATGTCTACAGATTATACGTTCCTTAAACGCTTTAGCTACTGTCTTGGCAGTCTTGTCTGGGATAGGAACTAACTCACAATATCTGGTGAAATGATCGACCATCACACACAGATGTTTATTGCCTTGCATCGTGCATTGGAAATTGGTTAGCAGATCTATTGCAAATCTTTCCCATGGCTCACTGGTAGTGGGTTACAATTGGATAGGATTGGGACCATTGATATTACCCTTGTGTTTCATACAAACTACACTTCTTAACATACTTGGTAATATCAGTTGCCATACGAGGCCAAAAGTACTTCAATCTGGCTTGTTTAATCGAACGATCCATACCAGGGTGTGCAACACCTGGTGCGTCGTGAATTAGCTGTAAAACTACTTTTACTAGTGACTGAGGAATTACTAACTGGTATGCCTGTCTACTAGGTGTTCCCAGCTCGGTTATGTGATACAATAATTCTTGGTTCATAACAAAGTCACTGATGGGTGCTGGTGGCTTCACAGTAAGAATAAGATCTTCCTGGAGCAGGAATCGAATCACACCAGACCACAAGGGATCTGTTCTTTGGGCATTCTTTACATCCTCAGCACTAAACGGAGGATCAGCAGTTACTACACTGACATGCGATAAAGCATCTGCAACTACATTTGACTTGCCAGGTAGATGTTCAAAGGTAGGACTGAACTCTTGGATAGTCAAAGACCATCTGGCTAGTCTTCCAGTAGGTTGTTTATTCTGGAATAAGGTGCATGATCTGTCAAGACATGAACAGCGTACTGATATATTATGTCTCGGAAGTGTTTTAAAGACCACACTATTGCTAAGGCTTCTTGCTCAGTTACTGTATAATTTCTTTCAGCCTTTGTAAGGACTCTACTAGCAAATGCAACTGCTTTGTATTTACTATCCATCTTCTGTGCAAGGACTGCACCAATGCCTATTGAACTAGCATCAGTGGTTAAGTAGAAAGGCTTAGTAAAATCTGGGAATTTTAGGATAGGAGCAGAAGTTAATCTTTCTTTCAAGGTTTGAAATGCTTTTTCATGACTGAAGGTCCAAACAAATGGAGCATCTTTCTTAAGCAACTCAGAGGAGCTGCTATCGAGGAAAAATTGTCAATATATGATCTATAAAAACCTGCAAAGCCCACAAAGGATCTTACAGCATCAGCAGTTTTGGGAGTTGGAAAATTCAATACTGCATCTACTTTACTTCGGTCAGTCATAACCCCTCTAGGAGTGACTATGTGACCCAGAAACTTAATTTCGTATCTGAAAAATTGACATTTAGACAGTTTGATCTTTAGATTGACTTCAAGCTTACTCAGTACCTTCTCTAGTCTTTCTAAATGCTTATCTACATCCTTGGACATAACAATTACATCATCTAAATATACCATTAGTTCTTTACCTATAAGGCCTCTAAAGATATTGGTCATGAGCCTCGAAAATGTGATAGGCGAGGATCTTAATCCGAAAGCCATACGACAGAATTCAAAATGACCTGTTGGAGTGGAGAATGCGGTGAGCTCTTGGCTGTCCTCGTGAAGAGGGACTTGCCAAAACCCTTGTAACAAATCGAGGGTCGACAAAAACTTATTATCTCCGATATTACGTAAAAGGTCACCAAATACAGGAAGTGGGAAACTATCTGGAATCTTTTTCGCATTTAACTTCCTAAAGTCAATCACCTGGCGCCAAGTCCTCTTTAAGGGGGGCTCCTTGACAAGGTAAAGAGGCTATCGGTCTGAGGAATTGGACCTTTTGGTCTTCTTCCTCAGACCGAACCTAATTACCCCCCAATCCCCCCTCCCTTTTCCCATCTTCCCCATCCTCCCTTTTCCCTTTCCTCCTCCCCCTCCTCATCCCTCCCTTATTTCCTTCCCAGTTTTACCCTGGGAGCTTCTCTCCTCAGGCATTCTAATTCCTAGGTAGGGGGAAGGGTATCGTGGTCCATCCCATTCCGTTGAGGTCCTTGGCGGTGGTGTAGTTTGCCGTGGAATCTGGATCGCCTGGGGATGTCCCGATCCCTCTCCGGTCACCCGGGGGGTGGCCTTGGGTATCTTTCGGGCGACGGGTGTATCTCTGGAGGCCACCTTCGGATTCCGGGGTGGTGGCCGAAGGCGGTATGCTTTGTGGCGGATATCCGCGCCTCTCTTTTGTCCGCCGAGATGGCTCGGTGGATGTGAGGTTGCTATCCCGGATTGCTGGTTTACTGGCATGAAGGGTAGGGTATGGCACGGGTTCCATGCTGCATCTGCACCACTTGCGGTGTTGAGGTCCTCTTGGGCACGGAGGGGGATTTACGCTCCCTTTCATTCCTCCTAGGAGCTATTCCTCCACGTTCCCCCCTTTTTTTATTCTTTTTTTATTTTTATTTTCTTTTCTTTCTTTTTTTTTCTTAAAAATAAAAAGAAAGAAGTAACCTAACCATGGCTGACCCAATCCATGAACCCACTACCCCCGGGCCCCTTCCTGATACCGCACCCAGTACTGACCCTGCCTCGTTAACGGATGACTCTTTGGACACCTCTCATGCCCCTGTACCTCTTGCTGGTGCTGGTTCGTCACCTGCTTCAGGTACCAGGGTCCCGACTGGCCCTTTCGATACGTCTGACCTTCGCTCTTCTCTGACCTTGATTCCGGCTTCTCCCTCGACGGTGCGGCAATTTTCGAATCGCTCGCCCGTCTCCCATCGGACCACCCCCGGTCCCACACAAAAATGACCAAGACCCACACATGAAGATTCGACACTCCCTAATCGTTCATCACAGAAACGACCAGCTCTTCACGCACTCCCCTTAAACTCTGTTTCAAACTACTCAATGGACGAAGTTTTTTACTCTGCGACCGACTTCTCCTAATACCTATCTTTCAGACCATAGTATTGGTAAAGCTCTGCTACGCCATGTTGGTAAAGACATCTCATTTCACGCTCTCAAGAGCGGCACTCCCATCATCACGGTCCAGAATGCTGGCCAAGCTCGCGATCTTTCTCTTCTTACGACCATTGACACTACACCTGTTACTATTGACAAGCACCATTCCCTCAATTCTTGTTGTGGTTCTGTCATTTTGCCCCACACCATTGTCCAACGGAATTTCCAGACATGTGGTGATGACATTTTCGAGCAGCTTGAGCTCCAAGAACTCCCTATCCTTAAAGTTGACACTTTTGTCCTCCCAGCCAATAAGCGAAGACGTTATCCTTGCAATATAGCTCGTTTAACTGCCGAGAACTGCCACCTTCGGTCTACATCACAGGTCAACGTTTACAAGTTCGAAAGGTGACCCCTACACCACAGCAGTGTAGAAACTGCTGGCGTTTTGGTCATCCAGCAAAATATTGCAGGTCCATGGCCGAATGCCCAGTCTGTGGTGCTGACGACCATGCCAGTTCTTCTTGTACTCTACCTCCCTCTTGCCTTAACTGTCATGAGGCACATCCTTCATATTCTCGCCGTTGTCAGGTTTACCTGAATGAGCGGGAAATCCGTTGTCTCAAAGAGGCGTTCCTCTGTGGTCGCCTCATCCTCCGTCACCCCGGTCTCGAATCCTTTTGATGTTCTTGGCTCCGAGGTCCCTACCTCGGCTTCCCATACTATCCACACTCCTTCCTCTATTCACTCGCACAGTTCTGAGTCTACACGTCCTCGTCCTACACCTAAACCTCAGCGCCCCCCCTTATAAGCCCGGCAAAAAATCCCTATTGCCAGGTTCTTCGCCTCCGACTAGTTCTGTAACGTGTGTGGAGGTTCATCCTCCTCATACACTACCTTCATCCCCTGTCCCCTCCCAAGTCCCTATGACAGTTCCCTCTTCTACCTCCTCGTCCTCTACTTTAGTACAGTCTATAGACTCCCTGATAGTTTCTTCCATTTCTAATGTAGTCTCTTATTCTGCATCTTTGACTTCCGAAACACTGGAAGCTATTGCAGAATATATTTCAGAGACTGGGCCGATGATGGACACTACTCCATCTGAGGTTCCTCATCTCTCTTCTTCGTCTCAACCCCCCCTTCCTTCACAACGTCCTCCTCCCTCTCTGATTACAGGTCTTCCGCTGCCTCCACACGTGGACTTTTCTAACCCTAGTCCATAGCTTCCTCTCACTTCCACTTCTATCTTTTTCTCCATAAATCATGGCTTATTTGCAGTGGAATATCCGAGGCCTCAGGGGTAACAGGGGTGAGCTTCAGGTGTTGCTCTCCCAGTTTTCCCCTATTGGGGTCTGTTTGCAAGAACCCAAATTACAATCCACTGTTATCAGGCCCTTTTCAGGCTATAATTTGTTATATTCATCGGATCCTTTTTCCGATGGAACCTTTAACGAAAGTGCTCTTCTTATACGCACTGGTGTTCCATACCATCAGCTCTATGTCCCTTCTTCCTTACATTACACTGCAGCCCGTATCCACTTGAATATGTGGTATACACTCTGTTCTTTATATCTCTCCCCTTCGCGGGCATTGTCTATCCCAGATATTGATTTTCTGGTTTCTTCCTTACCACCACCCCTTCTATTACTTGGCGATTTTAACGCACACCACTTTCTCTGGGGAGGGTCGCACTGTGACTCCCGTGGCATTCAGTTGGAGGCATTTCTTGCTTCTCTTCCCCTCCATGTTTTAAATACGGGTACTCCTACCCATTTTGATCCCCGAACTCATTCTTTCTCCTGCATCGATCTTTCCATCTGCTCTTCATCAACTGTCCTTGACTTCACCTGGTCTGTCCTCCCGGACTTACATGACAGCGATCATTTCCCAATCATCCTAAAGTCCCCTCTGTTTTCTCCACCTCCTCATTGCCCACGCTGGCAATTTGACCGGGCGAAATGGGACCTTTACGCCCTAGCACATCTTTCATAGGGAGCTGATCATAGAACTCTCCTTCGTCTACATTCGGCCCTAATTCTATCGAAACTCGATTATGGTGACCAGATATATTCAGCAGCCTCTCCTGCCACTCTTTCCAGCCTTAATCCCATCCATCACCAGGGATTATGCTTATGCCTTGGTGCTTTTCGTTCTTCCCTGGTTGAGAGCCTCTATGTAGAAGCGAACATTCCATCCTTGTCCGATCGTCGCGATGCACATTGCATTCCCTATTATGTTCGCTCTCATGACCTCCGCAATCCTTCCACGTATAGGATTGTCACAGATGTTAGTAGGCGCTCTTTATTTGTTCGTCGCCCCTGCTTACTTCGTCCCTTTTCTCTTCGTCTACATTCACTTGAGTCTTCCCTTCAGCTCCCACCTCTATGTTCATGTGACATCTCCGTTTCCCTACCCCCTTGGGAAGTTCCTGCTGTCCGTGTCTGTTCTATTCCTCTACCTTGTGCGAAAGCCCAACTACCTACGGCGGCTTCTCGCTCTTTCTTTCTAGACCACTTCCGTTCTCATTCCCATGCCATCGCAGTATACACCGATGGTTCAAAGTAATCTGATGGCGTCGGATTCGCAGCAGTGTTTCCGGACAGCGTTGTACGAGGGCATCTATTACCCTCGGCTAGCATATTTACGGCTGAATTGTATGCCATTCTTGTGGCACTTATCCGTATTGCATCTATGCTTGAGTCACCATTTGTGGTCGTTTCAGACTCCCTTAGTGCTTTACAGGCTATCCGTAAAATTGATACACCTCACCCCCTAGTTCTTCGTATCCACCTTTGGTTACGCCGTATCTTTAGCAAGCATAAAGATATTGTTTTTTGTTGGGTCCCTGGACATGTTGACGTACAGGGCAATGAACAGGCAGACACTGCTGCGCGGTCAGCAGTACATGACCTTCCAGTTTCATATAGAGGTGTTCCTTTCACGGACTATTTTGCGGTCATTGCTACCCACCTTCGCACCCGTTGGCAACAACGCTGGTCTGACCTGCTGAATAACAAACTTCATTCTATTAAACCGGTTATAGGTTTCTGGCTTCTTCTTGTCACCAATGTCGAGGTTGGGAGACTACTCTCTCCTGTCTTCGCATCGGCCACACTCGTCTTACTCACGGGTATCTCATGGAGATGCTCCCTGCCCCTCTCTGTGAGCATTGTCAGGTTCCAGTGTCTGTTCGACATATCCTGTTGGACTGTCCACTCTATCAACGAGCACGCAGAATTTACCTCCAACGATGTCTTCGCTCTGCGGCCCTTTCTTTACCTTCCCTTCTTGCAGATGGACCCTCCTTTAATCCTGACTCTCTTGTTGACTTTTTGACAGAAACTGACTTACTACACAAACTCTGAAGATTATACCTCTAGCACCTCCCTCAGTCCCTTCTACCTCGATCTCTTGCTACCCTCCACCCCTGCACTACCCACCGTCATCTAGCACTCCATACCCTACTAATCGTCCATCTCCCTCTTACAACTCACTCTCCCTGCATCCTACAATAACCTGCAGCGCTGTATAACCCCTGTGGTTTAGCGCTTCTATTTGATTTTAATAATAATGGGCGCCAAGTACCGTCCTTCTTAGGTACTAGGATTAAGCCAAGGCAGGGCAGAGCAGAAGTTAATGTTGGTCAACATGAGTGAAGCTCCAAACAAATTAAAGAGTGAAGCTCTTGAACATAAAATAATTAAGATAAGAGCAGCTGTGAAGTACTTATAGTGAGGTCGGGCGTGGTCAGTCAAGTGATTTCAACCTGTGGCCGGAGCCTAGCATTACACCTCTCGCCTGGTGGAAAGGGAGGGGGGTATAGCGGCAGCTAGACACTCACCCCACCTCAACAAGCAAACTACCATTCAACCATCACTCTACATACCTTCACACTTTCATCACTCCTATCTATGGACTTTTCCCTCACACTCCCACATACCAAGACTGCTAGTCAAGGAATAGAAGTAGAAATTATGAGGTAAGTCCCCCCAAAAAATGAAAGTCGGACAAGTACAAATATTCTACTGACTGTCATGACTTAACCAGTCAGAGAAATAATTAGATGAACCATTGATATATACAATATGAAACTTAAAAGCCTGCAGTGCCAATGTCCACCTCAAGAGGCGACTGTTGGTTCCTTAAAAGTTTCTAGGTATACCAATGGTTTATGGTCTGTTTCTGGAATGAATTCTTTCCCCAGTAAATAGAATTTAAGTTTAGAGATACCCCACACAAGGGCTAAGCATTCCTTTTCAATGGTTGAGTATCTAGTTTCTGCTGGTAGAAGCTTCCGACTCGGGAAACATACAGGGAAAGGGGTACCATCATGATACTGCAATAATATGGCACCTAAACCTGTATTGGAGGCATCAGTTCTCAAGCAAAAAGGTTTGCTAATATCTGGAATCTTAAGTATCGGACCTTTAGAGAATATGTCTTTAATTTCATTAAACTTTTCTCGAGCTATGTCGGAAAGTTCAAGAGGCTCCCTCACAGACTTCTTAAGGTAGTCTGATAAACTTCCGGTGAGGTTAGTAATATTGGGGATAAATTTAGCATAGAAATTAACAGAACCTAGGAAGCTACACATGCGTTTCTTTGTTCTTGGGAATTTAAACTCTGTTAAGGCTTTGATTTTCTGGGGAAGAGGTTGCAAGGAGTTATCTGCTAGAACAAAGCCTAGATATCTAATCTGGTTATATGCCAGAAAGCACTTCTTTGGTTTTGCAGTGAGGCCATGTGCGCGTAACCTGTGCAAGACTGACGTTAAAGTCTGGATGTGCTCATCCCAAGTGGATGATTGACGTAAATATTGTCAAAATAAACAGAAACGTTAGGCATATTACCCAGAACTTTCTTCATCAGTCTTACGTAGGTAGCACAGGCTGTTACGAGACTAAAGGGCATTGTCCTATATTGCATGAGACCTTGGTGGGTAGGAAAGGCAGTGTACTGCTTGGATGAAGGGTCTAACTTAACCTGATGATATGCTTGTGAGATATCAATTTCTGTGAAGAAAGTGGCATCATAAAACTTATGGAGGTCGTTATCTATAATAGGCATAGGTTCAGCATCCCACCGAGTGATAGCATTAAGTCACTCTAAAATCGATAGCAAGTCTATAGGAATTATCTTCTTTCTTAACCATGACCACTGGTGAACAATATGAAGAAACTGAAGGTTCTATGATGTTAAGTTTTAATAATCTGTCTACTTCTCGTCGAATGCCTCCCTAAGATGAACTGGCACAGGGTATAATTTACGTTTGATGGGAGTGTCTGTGACTAAGTTAATCTTATGGACAACCGTGGAGGTTAACCCAGGAATGTCAGTAAAGACATCTGAAAAAGTCTTTACACATTTAAGTAGATCATGTTTCTTGCCTCGGTCCAAAGAATCATTAATATTTAAGTTAGTAGGAACTGAGGGTTCTAGAGTTACAACATCAGGCAGTTCCTCATCTTCTACCTCAGATGTGTCAATAACACAACATTGCACTCTCGGGATTGACTCTGTTTATGAGGAAAAACATCAAAAGTATTCAGACAATTTATAGTGTTTCTTCTGTAATACTTCTTAAGAATGTTGATATGATACAGCTTAGGCTTCCCCTTGACTTCTATGAGGTAATCAACCTTCCCACAAATCTTTAGTACTTTGTAAGGGCCTTTCCAGGCCACTAATAATTTATTTGATTTATTGGTAAAAGTACCAGAACTTCATCCCCTACGTTAAAACTTCTCCTCTGACTCTTTGCATCAAAATAGGTTTTATATTGGTTCATGGACAAGTTAAGTTTTGAGAAACTAAGTCAGAGGTCTCCTCCAGTTTATATCTTAAGTCAAGGAGAAACTGATAAGAGACTGAACCTCAGCACTTCCTCTTCATTAGTCCATAAGTCATGAAGGATTGATAGTGGACCTCTGGCTGTCTACCATAGAGAAGTTCAAAGGGTGAGAACCCTAATGAATCACTGGGAACTTCCCTCATGGCAAACAATGCACAGGGTAGGTAACGATGCCACTCCTTAGGTTTAAGGGAGCAAAGTTTCCTTAAAATGGACTTTAGGATGGAGTGCTAACGCTCAATCCTCCATTACAGCTGGGATGATATGGGTGGTGAAAAGAGGTTTCACCCCAGAAGTTGATAAAGATGTTGCATAAGTTCGGAGGTGAACTGTGTCCCCGGTCTGACAAAATCTCTCTGGGGATACCCACCCGTGAAAAGATGGACAAAAGGGCTTCAGATACCTCTATAGTAGTAATTGACTTCAAGGGTACAGCTTCGGAAAACTGGAAGCATAATCCACTAATGTAAGAATATATCTATGTCCCCCAGATGAAAGTGGAAATAAGGGGCCAACAATGTCAATGGCTACTCTCTCAAAGGGTACCGTAAAAATCAGCATTTTGACCATAGGTACTCGCCGGGTACCTCGGGAGGATGACAGTTGGCAAACCTTACAAGATCTACAATATAAAGTGATATCTGAGGACATTCTCGGCCAAAAATAGGTTTCCTAATTTTATTTAAGTTT